>VYZX01016149.1:36196-67340 GCA_013401335.1 Brachypteracias leptosomus | reverse complement strand
TTCCTGTGTAACCTCATCTAGGTGATCCTGCTCTGTCAGGGGGATTGGACTAGATGATCTTTTGAGGTCCCTTCCAATCCCTGTGATTCTGTGGTGTGCCAAGTGTGTCCTATCCCTGGTAGGAAAGATTTCCCTGCCAGCTTTCTGCCTAGTCATATAACTGCAGCTAAGCTGCTGCTTAACCTGCCCTGGAATGTCAGCACTGCTCTATTCCAGTGAGGGGTGTGCCATCAGTCATTAAAATTCATTAGTAAAAAAAATGTAGGTTATTTAGCCAACTTCCCATGTAATTGATCCATACTCTTTCTTGGGTATTTCCAGACTTATCCCTTGGTGGATTTAAATTCGAGGATAGAATTCCTAATGGATAATTCATGACAAATTAATGCAGAGGAAATAAAAGCCATTCAGATATAAACTGTTGGTAAAAACCCAAGAGGCACAGAAGTACCATACAGGAAGCCAAAATTTAGATCTCCAGCCAACACTCCTCTGCTGCTCGTTGCTGATCAAGAGGCAGGCTCCTTGCAAGCAGAGGACATCTGCAGCTGGTCTCCACCATGGAACACTGCAGGTGGAGGCAAAGCTGCTCCTTGGCTGCATGTTCCTCAGGGGTCTTCAGCTTTCCAAAACCTTCCTTCTCCACAGACATAGGAATGATCTATTTTAATAGCATCATTAAGGCTTCCACTGAATATCAGGACTTACGTGAGCAAGCTACAAAATTTGCTGCCAAGTGAATGTCTGTCTTTGAATTAATTTTGGTTTTATGAAGCAACATTCTCCTTAGAAATATCCTGTTCTGAAGGATGTGTGCAAAGTACTATTGATGTTAACTGGGAGGGTTAACTGGAGAAATAAACATGCTAGGTTCTAGGAAATGCAACATAGAAGCTAAAAATAAATTAGAGATGCCTAAGTCACAAATAGTGGATCTTTATAAAAATAGCCGTGTTAATAATGATAACAAAAACAAACAAAAAAATAGAATTTTCCTGGATAAAATATCAAAGGCATTAAACTGACTGAGCTGGGGAAGTAAATGCTTCTTTCCAGGAAATCTAACCCCTATTTCAAGATTAATATTAGCTGATAAATAAGTATTTGCATAAGCAAATAATTATTAAAGGTGAGAACATTTATGTACTGGCAATAGCTTCCCTCCCTTAAACACAATGTAAACAGCAGATTAACTTGAAGAAATTATATAATTTACAAGCCATTGCAGTGCTTTCCATCATGAAAAAGTAGATTAATGTAATTTTTAATAGGACATAATAGGATACAGACATAGAATAATAACACATAGGTGAAGTTATTCTAGATACCCATCATAGAAAGGTCAGATTGATTAGTAAGGTAAGATTAAATTAGTAGCAAATTGGATGGCCACCCAAGGATGGCAAACTTGCTGTTGAATTGCAGTGAGCTCTTTCAACTTCACAATGTGCAAGAGCATCTTCTGAATGCCCTGAACAGTGTTTTGAGCCTTTGGATACAAGATTAAGAAGAACTGATTTACTTGGCTGTAATGAGGCAAAACAAATGAGCTCCTTGCAAAACGTCTTGTCCCTGGTTGTTTAAGAGCTTGTGCTAACCTGGAGCAAAGATCTATATTTGAGGACTTTTGTTGTCTGAATCCCTGGCCTTAAACAGCTTCCTATCTTCAGAACATGGATTATTCAGAAGCACCATCTCTACTACCATAAGCAGTAGGTTGCTTTAAGTTCTACCCCAAGACCATCTGGGACATGAGTAAACTGCTAAACTGCTTAGGAATCAGAAGGTGATATGATAGTGATGAAAATGGCCCAATGTTTCAGAAATAAAATATTTTACTATGATTCTTCATTATCTTTGAAGATCTTAAAGTTATGCTCAGAATAAACAAACAAACCCACATGTTCATCTTCATCCTACTGAAAATAACAAACTGCATTTAGAGGAAGCCCCTGAAATATTTTCTTTCATGTCATGCATGATGGAAATCTTCACCACTTATGTCTTTCGTATGTGCTTTTTTTTACATGAGTGGAACATGTAAATTTTAGCCTATTCCTATAATAAAATATAGTTCTATATAAAATTAGACTGGGTTTTAAAGGAAATCACCACTTTCCTAGAGCAGATGGACTCTCACAGGTAGTCCACACTGCCCTGCCTTGTTTTATATTTTCTCTCCATTTCAGCCTTCTCTATTTTTAATTAATAATCTTTAATTATATTAATATTTATAGGCCCAGAGTCTGATCTCTTGCTGCAGTCACATTGTATAACACTAGTGCACTGTACACACTGCTCTGATTTTAATTTTGGCCACCAGCTAGAGACACGTAAAGAAACCAGCTTAACATCTCCTAAATAGCCTGTAGCTGGGTGCCAGGGAATCATTACAGTCCATCCATCTAACCAAGGATAGACAGATTCATTTGCAAATGAGTGACCCAAATTCAGACTACATGGTTTGAGGGTTTGAAGAAGTTTGCAGGTTAATTTGTTATTGTCATTCTCTGCAGCTTTTCAGATGCTCTTTTCCTGGAACATGTACAAAAAGAAAGATCCTGAATAGATCAATAAAACTGTTTTGAGACATTTTTCTACAAGGAGACACAATGCCTGAAAAATTAAAGATGTTCTCCAAAAGTGACTTAAATTAATGAATGACTTGGGAGGCAAGGAAAAATCTCACTACAGTCCTTCCTGCTGGTAGCAAGGCGGAGCAGGTCTCTAATCTCTATTGCATGTAAGGAAACTATGGAAGCTCTCCATGGGATGAGGGATCCCTTCCAGAATGCTCAGTCAGTATCCCAGGAAAGACACCTGCTTTTCAGCCACACACACCTTGTAGACAACACTTTGTCTCACAGGCTTCCATTCACAGCAGGACTTTGTTTAAAAGTGATGATGGAATCAGAAAAGAGTTGTCTGAAAACACAAACCCTCTCATGATCAAGTCAGGTTTACATTTCATTGAGCAAAAACTGCAAGTTAATAGCCTGCAATATTCTTCAACATGAAGGTGGGGAGACGCTGGCACAGGTTGCCCAGAGAGGTGCTGGAAGTCCCATCCCTGGAAATTATGAAGGCCAGGCTGGATGGGGCTGTGAGTAACATGATCTAGTGGGAGGTGTCCCTGCCCATGGCAGGGGGGGTGGAACTAGAGGATCTTTAAGGTCCCTTCCAACCCTGACAATTCTATGATTCTATAATATTAAATATCTCCTGAGCATTCTGACATCTGGTTACTGTGACCCTGTGGAGGGTTAAATGGTGAGATTCTTTTGCTTTGGCAATTACACTGCTGCAGATGAAGACTTTGGGCTCAGATATTAGAGCCATGAAGGACCTCAGAGTACCAAGACAGTAACTTGTTTCTGTAGCATCAATGGCCTTCATCATAACAAGCACTGAAAATAGTTCCTGCCTAGTGGAGTTTAATGTCAGAAAAGCAAAAGGAAAGATGAAAGGGCTTGAGGGATCAAAGTAACTCTCGTGTCCTTCATTGGATGTTATCAGGAATAATCAAAACCACCCTTTACAGGTGATTAGAAGTGATTCGACCCATGTGCACCCCAGACAGCTATCCATCCCACTATCTGCATTTACTGTGTGGCAGGGAAGAGTAAAAGGCTGTATCAGAGCTGCAGTATCAGTGTGAATAATTGATACTAAGATTTGTTGAAAAGGAACAGTTTGAGCCACTTTTAGACCTCAAGGAAGCTTATCTCATGGAAAGGACTATTTTGAATTTATGATGACTTGTTTAAGAGCACAAGCACATCTGCTGGCTCATCTTAGCACAAATTGATAGAAAATAATGCACAATATAATGGCAGCATTCCCCAGCTATATTTGGCCTTCACTGAAGTTCTATTTCTTAGCTACCAGGAATTACGTTAATATTGGCATAAATTTTTCCTTACAAGGCCTATAGGCAGATATCTGTATTTGTCCTAAACAGAGTCAGGGATTCACTTGTTGCTGGAGGTTTCAAACCTCCTGTAGAGCAGTCTTAAATGGTCTGTGGACTATAAAGCAAGCCCTGAGCCACTAAGCCTCAGTTGAAGATACAATGTTGGGTGGAACCTGGCTCAGACCCCACTTAACATGAGCCAGTTGCAACTTCTCTGAATAAGACCTGAGCTGCTCAGCTCTCTACCCTGCACTGTTGAGAGCAAAAAGAAACCACCATTTAACTGAAATGGTAGAAGCCAGTACTTTGCAGGAGAATCTCAATTTCCTAAATAATCACCTGTGGGAATCACTGTTTAATAATAGTGAGCAATCACCACACACAAAGGTACTGAGAGCCCATTTGAAGAAACCTCACACCTAAAAACTACTCAGCTTCTAGATGTTTTCTCCCATGTGGCAGCATTAGCTCACAGAATTTAGTGGGAGCACTAATGTAAGCACTTAGAAATGACCCAAAACCATAAGCAAGCAATTTAGCACGGAGACAGACATTGGGTGTTTTGGGAAAGCTCATCACTCAACCATAAAATATCAGTTATGATGCTACACCAGGGGCAGGGCTAGAAGAAGAAAGTATCTGTGAATCTTTACTTACATGAACATTGCATAATTAGTTTCCCCCTTTCAACATAACCTTTATTCCTTTAACACATTAAGAGAAGCAGCTTATACCTCTTGCCCTCCTTTGAAACTAAGTGAAAATTCAGCATGATGGGGAAGTGACAGCAAAGCTTTTAGTTGGGTTCAGCTGACAACAAGATATAGTTTTGTCCCAGTCTCTCCCAGCAAAGCCATTGAAATTCAGGTCACAGGATTGTTTTAGATCCTACTGCTCCTGTTAGTTCTGGTGTTTAAACAAATTCTTCACAATCACGATGTACCTGGGTGAGCATCAGCAACGCTACCAGCAAAGGAGAACCAGGCTTACAGCTCTTAGTGTATGATTTACTCCTCTAGGTTCTGAGCATGTTGCACATTACATAGGATTCTGAATGGTAATACTAATTACAGCAATGACTGTAGCTCTTCAGTGGATTATCACAGCCTAATGAGGCAGTTTTTCTGTGATTTAACTGATAAGCACCTTTCTTCCTAGCTACATTTACTGCATTATAAATGCCTCTTATTGTGTCGCCATTACCAGTGCTATTAAACTCAATAAACCATCCTGTCATTACAATGGTTTTTACAGGAAGATATTAGTAGAAGTAGTGCAACTTTGCCTCTTATTTTTAGCAAGGAAAAACATAATGGCAAAATACACACTTACTTGCCTAACAGTTCTGTATAAATCCTTAGAAACTACTATAAGCCTTAAATACATACATGTTCAAAAAACTAGTTGACTTCTTCAGAATAATCATTCCACAAAAGTAAAGATAGAGGAAATTAGCAGCCTTGATTGGTTATAAGCCAGTACACTTTAGAAGCTAGCCTTTATTTAAGGGTAGATAGGAATATGCTTAAGAACACTAACTTTGGTGCTTCTCCATTCATTAAGAGTTAGGAAAAAAATATTAAGCTGAAAAAGTTCGCTTGGTGAACAGTTCCAATTCTCCCTGCTGCAGAAACCTTCCACAAACTTAGGGCCATCAAGAAACAAAGTCATTTCTTCTGCCCCACTTTTACCCATAACACAAAACCATGCAACAATTTCACTACCTTGAACCGTGCAGCGCTTAAACTTCACAAGCTCCCAGCTGAAATGCACTCACAACTAATTAATTTCCATTTACCCTGGGAATTCCCAAATAGAATAGAGGCTGTTTTCATCTCTTCATGGAAAATGTAAATCCACTTACCAGCCACAAGTTCCTGCAACACCTCTTCTCGCACCATACACCAGCTCTCTGTCCTTCCTCTGAACTTGCCAGGTCCTACTTAAAATGCTGAAGCAGGTGGATGAGTTTGTTCATGGTAGAGCTTGTCCTCAATTAGCCTGAAGTGGATACTCAGATCAGCTGCGCTCACCTCTTTTGGGGGTTAGTAGCATAGGAGTTTTCTTTTAACATTAAAAAAAGAAGGGACTCCAGCTGATGCTAAAAAGAACCTGTTCAAATGAAACTATTTGCCATCTGGACAATTAATAGACAATTGCACTGACATTTTGGGGGAGTTTTCTCAGCCTAGGATAGAATTAGGAAAGGAACAAATTAGGAAGGAACAAATGACCCGCTCGAGTGACCCTGTTACTATGGTCATCTGCTTGACATGAGTGGGTTGGAAGTCTCAAAAAAGTGAGGGTGGAAATAATTTTCTCCACATGCTGGCAGAAGGCTTTATATATTGAGCTGTGTGGAGAGATCAAAAGTTCTTTTTCATTAAAATATTCCTAAAATTCTGAGTTTTATTAACAGATGGAATTAAACCCATTTTCTAATGAATCCCATGCTTGCAAAATGGAATTCCCGTTTTCCAAACAAGCCTCAGAAATGTGACTTCTAGCCTTTTGTTTCATGAAATGATTTCCTTGAAGATGCCAGCTCCAGTCTTTTTCACACTCACGGGTACAGAGGATGTTTTAAATTGCTTTATCTTTGTTGGACAATACTGCAGATATGAATTCCAGCACATTCACTCCATAGACAAGCTTACACCTCTTAGATTAGAGTGACATTGTGTCATTGCCATAATGTTCTTCTCCCCTTCCCTTTTTACAGTGTTATATTGCTTTCAATAAGTCCTTGCATCTGAATCTTTTATTGTGGCTTCAGTCCATTGGACTGGAAATGAAGATGAAATGCAGTTCTGTATACACAATACTCTATAATGCTGATAAGAAATGATGTGCAGAGAATACAGAGTGACAAAATAGTATCATCTATTCAGCCTACCTGGTAAAGGAGATAGATATTCAGCAGTCTGTCGAGTAACAATAAATCATTTGTAAACATGGCCCTAAACAAAGTGAAGACTCCCTTCTCCTAATGACCCTGAAAGAATTTGAATACAGCCTCAAGGAGATTTCTGACAATATGACTCCTGGGAGCCTTCAGACACTTTGTGTGTCCAGCAAGGGGCAACGGGCAAGGCTGTTGGGACTAATAAAACATTCCCTAGTTTAGATCTCTTCCAGCAATTATGCAATGGGCATGTATCTTAATTAGCATCTCTCCACTCTTAATCTCTAGTGTGAGAAAGTCACTTTGAGGGAGTGATGCTAACTGAAGAAGTGGTGATATTGGCCTTAGCTGTGGTTCTCCCATAAATGCTTATGATGGCAGATCTGTGTTGTCTTTATTTCACAAATTGTTTCCATTCTGCTGCAGTCACTACACACCAAAAAGCTAGAGGATAGAAATGGGCTTCTAACAGCAGGAACATCACAAGGCTGGAAATGTGGAACAAGGGGAATTACAACAAATTATTTTGGAAATCTTTTGTATTTCGCTGACCAGTGCTAACATAGTTTCGTTAGTGGTCTGAAGAGGAACAGCTTTATTTGGGATGCTCTGTCTCTTCTTGAAGTAGCCACATCAAGATTCATGCTGTCTTAAAAGGATAACAAACCAACACCTGTGCCAGGCTGAGGGCAAACAAAGAAGTTTTTGTATCTCAGAAGGTTCTTAGAAGAGAAGCATCAGCCTGCTGTGAGTGTAACTGGGTTGGGAGGCTGCCTGTGGAAGGCATCAACAAGGAACTGAGACTGTTCTGAAATGTCATCTCCAAACCACACTTGAAAAGTGCACTCACCAGTCACTCACAGCATCTTGTGGATAGTTATGCATTTGCTCCACCTATAACATCAAAAATGTCAAAAATCTGCTTCTGCCCCAGCTGTGGGTCTGGATAAGAATTCCCTTGAGCAAAAGTGCATTTGGACACTTCTCTTTACTTATTACCCTTTGTCTCTGCAGTAGTAATAATTGTAAAAGCTACTTCTTGAAAATGTCCTGTAGCTTGAGGGTGAGAGGTTCTGTGTATCAGCTGCTGGCAACCTGAGCCTTCTGCTGGAGCTTGTTTTGATTCAGTTGGGCAATTCTGTAATGATATCTAGTCCCTTAAGAGTTACATTCCAGGTTGTAAGTAAGTGTTGTTTATAATATTTAAGTGCATTAATTAGAATTGGGAGCTCATAAATATTGATGCTTCTGTTACCTCCAAATACAAGAGCTCCCACTCTGGCAGAAGTGTCTGTGTGAGGGATTAAGCTGGGGCAGGTTATTATATATGTGTATTTAATTCTTAATATTCCAAGCTGTTTTATTTCAGTGATTTTCCGCTACTAATTTATGTTTAATCCTGATATGACTACTGCTACTCAGAGGTCTCAGTTTCTCCATGTTATTCATATGAAGTGCAGGTATTCCAAATCTTTACATTCCTGAGGCTTTCCAGTGTGCAAATCTAAACATATTGTTTCCTCATATGGGCTTGCTTAGGGCAGGGGCAGCAGGGACTGGTGAGGAAGAGAGGCTTTATTTTCCTGCTCAAAGTGCAGAGCTGGAACAAACTTCATGCTGCTTGGGCAGATATTTCTGCATGCCTGGAGAAAAGCAATGCATCATTTAACCCAGGAGGGACAGGGAAGTGTGGGGCAGCCCCAGCTGCAGGGTCTGTGATCCTGGGAGCTTCAATCTACATGTACAGACCCCTTAGTGTCAGACAATTTATTTCATTTACATCATAGAGTGAAAGTCAACCCAAACAGCTGATCCCAAAGTAACCGCTGGCTGCTTTCCATGAGCGTGGAAATAGCAGAGTTGCAAATGTGAGGTCAAACCTCAATCACTGAATTCAATCAGTGCCCCAAAGGAGGGGTGTCTGTTGTGTATATCAAGCTGTGACTTCATAAAAAGGCAGTTTTCAAATAGGAGCAAGAGAATAAACAGCAAAGCAACAAAAATCCTATAGTTAAACTCCTATAATTAACGTAGAGAGGATGGAAGAGGAAGAGAAGGGACATAGACACCATCCAAGAGGAGGTATGTGTAGATGTCAGCAAACACTTCCCCTTCCCTTCATAGAATCATAGAATCATCAGGGTTGGAAGGGACCTTCAAGATCCTCTAGTTCCAACCCCCCTGCCATGGACAGGGACACCTCCCACTAGATCATGTTGCTCAGAGCCCCAACCAGCCTGGCCTTCAAAACTTCCAGGGATGGGGCTTCCAGCACCTCTCTGGGCAACCTGTGCCAGTGTCTCCCCACCCTCATGGGGAAAAACTTCTTCCTAACAGCTAATTTGAATCTACCCACCTCATCAGTAGAGTAGCTGCCCTGGAGATGAGAAGGATAAGAAGGGACCTGAAGAACAGAGAACACAGCCAGGGAAGTGTAATTAAGTAGAGTTATACCTGTGAACAAGAGACCAAATAAAAGCAAGCCATATATAAACGTTTGAATAAAAACCAGAGCCTCCTTGTGCCCAGCCCCATCTACTCCTGGGAATAAACTTGTTTCAGATCATGTGAATTGAGTCTTCATATCATGTGTTAAATTCTAGTAGGGCAGCAGAGTAACAGATAACAGCTGTAAAGCTGCCAGTCAAATTATGAGCTTTTTTGGAGAACTAACAGAGAATCTCAATCCAAAGGTTTAAGGTTTATGAAGGTGGTTGAATTGCATTTCATGCTTGACATTCCGCAATACCCATGAACTAGCTGAATGCATCACTGTGTTGTTTTTATCAAGTCAAAGCACTGAGTGAGGATTTTCTATTTCACACCCCATTCACACCTTGCTACATATTCTGGGCTACCCCCCAATACTTGGCTTTCCCTTAGGAAAGATTTACTAGAAGCTGGCAGCAAAATAATGATGGGCAGAACTTTACTTCAGTAACTTCAGCATCCATCTGTTGCAGCCCTGAGGTTTTTGATATAGTTATCTGAGATTAAACAAGATCCAAGTCTGGTCTGGATGGTCTGAATGCTGATTTCTTGGCTATCTCTGCAAGTTTCAGCAAAAACCCTGTAGCACTCAGCCAATGTGCCAAGCACCTGTAAAAGGAATCCCAGTTCAATTCAGCGTATCAGGAATTATCTGCTCAATGTTGTCATTTTAATTTTACACATTTTGAGCAAGTTTTTTAACTTAATGGCAAAAATGATAATGTTTTTTCTCTGTTCGGACCACGTTCCTGAGCAAGGAATGATTTGCACACCTGAACAACAGGAGTTCTCTGTATCCTAAAATGTATGAGACTGGGTGTATCCAGCTGGAAACCTCTAATTTAGCTTTAGTCACTTAGGAAAGTGATGTGGAAATTAAATTTACCAGATGAGTATGGAATGTACTCTAATATAGTAGTATAAATTTTATACCTTGTAAAGACAGGAGAGAGTAATATGGAAAATTTGCCTACAGGTTATGCCTATGGGTGTTGATCCTAACTGTTCAACACCATGGTCCTGCTTAGCAATTTTAAGATACATTTTAAACTGTGTGAATAAAACCCTACTAGGTGCTTTAATTTTGTATTTAAAATGGAGTCAATTAAATTAACTAATTTGGAACTGTTTTTACCTGATCTTTACATTGTGCCTAATCCCCTAGCTACACCATTGTTTATTTATATAATTTAATTCTATTTGGACTTAAAACATATTAACATGGCCTTGAATTTTATTTTGCAGTATTACCTAAAATTTACCAATCTTATTGAATGCATAGGTACAAGTAATATTTGATCAATATGATCTTTTGCTTTTTCCACACAAAACCGAATTTTGCAGTTTGTTAATATTTATTTATATGCTGGATTTTTTAAATTTCATTTATACTGTTCAGAATTTTTCAAAGTGCTCTTAAGGAAGGGAGCTGCTTATATGTATGTTTGCCTTTCAGAGAGAAAAAAAACTAGGAATGGAGAGGAACCATAGGCTCATCTTTTCATATTTAAGTTGATGAGAGTTTACTGGAAGTAAGATCCAGCCTACAGTGATGGAAGACCAAATATCTCAAATTTTGCTTTGATAAGAAAAGCATTACTGTGAAGGAACTCGTTTCCACTCTGATGCTACTGAGTCCAAGACTTTTCCCCTTCTGTTAGGTCCGTTTTCTGACTCAGAAAAAAAACCTCAGCAGTTTTCTAACTTGGGAGAGATATATTTTATCACAAGAAAACAAAATTGCAGACAAATTAATTGCAGCATTTTGCTAATTATACTCTTAAAATAGTAAGAGTGTGAGCAAAAAATGTGTGAAGGCTTTATTCCATCTATTGGAAGTGATGTGCTTGGTGATCCAGCACAGTTCCATTGAAGTCAATGGAATTTTAGTACATTGAAACAAAAATAAGGCTTGCTTTTCTTTTTTTCCCCCCCAGTCTATAGCACGGTATTCTTTTTTCCATGGAAAAAAAAGAAAGGAAAATGAGGTTCTCTTTTCACATTAATATAAAGAACTTGATGTATGCACAGGGAGCGAATAGAGGGACAAATCAGATTGAATCACACACAACAAAATTTGAGAATCATAGAATCACAGAATGTTTCAGGCTGGAAGGGACCTCCAGAGGTCATCTGGTCCAACCTCCCTACACAAGCAGGGACATCTCTACCTTGGTCAGGCTGCTCAGAGCCCCATCAAGCCTGACCTTGAATGACTCCAGGGATGGGGCCTCCACCACCTCTCTGGGCAGCCCATTCCACTGATC
Organism: Brachypteracias leptosomus; assembly: GCA_013401335.1. Lineage (NCBI taxonomy): Eukaryota > Metazoa > Chordata > Aves > Coraciiformes > Brachypteraciidae > Brachypteracias > Brachypteracias leptosomus. The sequence goes on along the minus strand of VYZX01016149.1, from coordinate 55,765 downwards.
TGTCACCCTCAGATTAAAGAACTTTTTTCTAATATCCAGTCTGAATCTCTCCTTTCCCAGCTTAAAGCCATTACTCCTTGTCCTATAATTACAAACTCTTTTGAATAGACCTTCCCCTGCCTTCCTGTAGCCCCTTCAGGTACTAGAAGGTCACTCTAAGGTCCCCCCTGAAGCCTTCTCTTCTCCAGGCTGAACAGCCCCAACTCTCTCAGCCAAATTAAATCGCACACACCAAAATTTGAGAATGAATCAGCATAAATGCTCCAGCTCTATTCCTAACACATAGCTGAGATGTGTGATCACCATGGGGACATTTTGCTGACTGGTTCACAATCTCACACTTCTCTAGGTTTCAGGATATTTCTGCTGTGTTTGATTTGATTAATTATCCATTTCAGGCTTAACCGCATTTGTTATTAAATATGGCACTCCTAGTATTATTCAAGATATGGAACGTGACATATGAACAGGATCTGTTGCGGTTTAGCTGGTTAAATATTCCAAAATTTCAGCCTTGCAGGCTTATACTGTACATTTTCCTGGATAAAAGCTGGATAGCACATGTTGGTTAAAGGAGGAATGCTGTTCCATTTTAACATCAGTAATGACTTTTGGAGCTGCTGCTGTTTATCAATGATGCAGTCACACCAGTGTGATTTTAATACTCCATGGGGTTTATTAACAAAGCAGTAACTTTTATTCTTCTCGAAAAAATAAAAGATAAGACACAGATGTACAAACCCACATTCATGTGTTGTTTTATTGGTGCGTTACAACATTACATTTCCTTCACATTGAGAAAGCATGAGGTTAAAATACATTGATCCACAAAAATGCCTTCCCTATGCTGACCCTGCACTGGCAATTACGGCGCCTACAGATCCCTCCATAAGTTTCATTTCATTAAGTCTTTCATAGTTTAAATTACTTTTTAATCAAAGCTTTTACATTGTCTATTTTATGACTTTCAATTTAATTATTCCCATTAAATTATGTTATTCTTTACTGCTTTGCAAAGTTCACCAATTAGTCCTGCAATGTAAGTATTTGTTCTGCATTACACTCCATATTCCAATCTTGTAACAGGCACTACTCACTGGAGGGCTGTATAAGCTCTCCCCATCCAAAAGAAATAGCTTGTTTGTATCAAAAGCCATTAAAATACTGGGAATGTGTACAGCACAGTAAGGAGGCCCCACTCATTTTTGAGAATATGCCAGATCTATATAAAAACATGCAAAATGCTCTATGGATCAGTATTAAACTGTAATTTTGATTGAAGATTTTTTATTTTAATAACATTTGCATATAACCTGGAAGACTAGGGTTCCTGCTGAAAGAAAGAGCTAATGGCTAAGCCCTATACATGTGAAGACATGATACCCTTACTCTAGGGCTTTCATTAATCCTCCCATATGAAGTAATAAAAAATGATATTCCTGTTACAGAATTCTGTAGGATGGTTTAAAAACTTTCTAGAAAGATTAAACCTCCACTCTATAGTGTGGTTTCCAGAATAAGACCTCAGGTACACTAGAGGAATGTTTTGTCAAACCCAGTGCAAATGCAATGCCAGAATTGTTTGGTTTGCTGACTCTATTTTTGTGAACTAGCATAAATACACCAGCAAAACCACAGGTATGTCTGGAGAACTGTCTCTATTCTAGAGCTCAGAATCCTGTAACTGTCAGTAAAAAATCCTACCTCTAACTGACACAAACTGGTATCAGTTTTACAAATAGATCAGGCCCAATTTCTACCAAACCCTCCTGGGTTCATGCCTATTGCATTCTGTTCCTCAATTTCATTTCCTATTTATAGTTATGTCCACATATATATGTTTATACATAGTAAGGTTGCATCTTCTCATATATAATTATGACATTTAATTTTAAAGGGCTTCTAATTTACTTGATTTCTATAAAAATTTAAGTCTTGCCAATCATGAAGTAGCTCTTCTCAAAAAAATCTACAAAGCTTACCTTAGAGAAAAGTAAATGACAAGCCTTACATAAAGACATTGAGCTGTTTGAATCACAAAATGCCTACAAGGCCAATACATATTCCAACAGGAACACATAAATTATAGTTATGGCAGCAGTCTCTTCCAGTATAAAGCACCACAATAATGGTCATTGATCAGCTCTACCTTGATCACTCTAACCAGCAGCTCCAGCTAAGAAATGTTCAACTGCCAAGATGTGGTCTGGAACATCTGCCTGCATTTTCACAGGATATTCAAGAAAAATAAAATAAATCTGGAATCTGACATTCTGCCATCCAAAGGTACATTTCACAGGAATGTGATGTATACTGCATAGTGCATACATGACAAAACAGGATCCTACCAGTAATAAATTAACTAAAGCCACACACTGAGGAATCTTCTCCATACCAACAGTATTTTGATTCAGGTGAGTTTCAATTTAGGTTCCAAACCAACCTTTGTCAACACCATGCTCAAGAACATGATGAGCTGAAAACGTGGAATGGGTCCAGTGGAAAACTGCCTCCAGCATCCCTCTGGATATGTTACAGTGCTGAAGACCACCACAAGCATTCATGGTTGTGTGCCCAAAGTCACAAATGAAAATCTCTGCATTTCTTTAGATCACTAATGCTGCAGTGAGTCACTACACGAGAATGAACATGGCACACCAAGATTTACAGAAAACATTGTGTTTCTTTATCCTCATAGGTTTTAGACTTTAAAAAACTGGTTTTAAAGACTTCAGCTGGTTGAATGTCATGAGTGTTCTTTTCTTTTTTTTTTTTTTTTTTTTTTTGATGGCAATTACTGCAAGAGCTGTCAAAAAACTGTTAATGATGTACTAATAGTTTCTAATCCATTTTATGAACTTCTATGTTATTGTAAGGTGACAATTTTAACAGTGTGGAATTTCTTGAATGTCAGAATCATCCAGTGTAACTACTAATGCACAAGGCTTGGCTCTTACAAACACTTGACCATTCAGACCTTTCAGCTGCTTGATCATTAGTAGCTCAGAATGAACTTGTTGCAACTTGACAATTAATATGAAGTTCAACCAGGATATGGAGATTTTTTTTAATGTTAGACAGCAACAAGATAAACATAAGGATGATGTCCTAACTTATCAAATTATATAAAGAAATGGCTGACCACAACAGATGCTGAACATCTGATGAAAAGTGCTGTGTGTACTCACCACCCATCAAAACTAATGAGTGCTGAAGACGATCAGAACTTTGTAGGACATAGTGCTTCAGAAAATCTGTTTCCAGGTCTACTATATCCTCAATCACATCTTCTTAAAATTACCTCTCTTAACCATCCTCCATGTGGGATTGTTTTATTAATGCTGTTTCCCCTTCCCTTAAGAAGTTTATCTGTTTGCAGCAGACAGAAAACAGGTAATTCAGCAAGTCAATATGAACTGAAGATTTAAAAGTATGATGACATCGTGGCATTAAAAACAAAATATTTCATTTCTCTTTATAAAATGGAGAGAAACAACAGAAAAAAACACGTACAGTAAGAAACACCGTGTTAAGAGACCAGTTTGGAGGAAATGTGAGAAGGCTAAAAGTTCATTCTGCACATTTCTTAAAGTCATACGGGACCTTCAGTTATTCCCTCTAGAGGCAGGCCAGTAGCATTGTCTGCTGTAGGTCTCTCTTCTTTCTTCACAGAGTTCTGATCTAGCAGGCTGACGTAAGATTTATGACAAGCTGTATTACCCAAAGGAGGGTAGTGTTGTCTGTAGCAAATATAAGCAAAAATGAGGCCAATGATCCCTCCAACGAAAGCATCTAGATAAGAAAAGCAACAAAACCAGTAGCATGTTACCATGAAAAGGTCAGTCAGCAGTGACACCTGTAAGTAAAAGATAGTTGTTTGACCTGGAAGTTTTTAACTCGGAAAATTCCAATTTTCATGAAGAATTTGGAGCTGAACACCACAATCACGTAGGACACAAAATCAGTATTTTGTTGGGGACATCTCCAATAGTCAGCATACACAAAATGTAGATGGTTGGCTATGTTTCAGGAGATGAACAAGGGGACTAGAACAGCCTCAAGGGCATTAAACATTGATCATGTTCCATCCCACCGTTGACTAACATCAATGTTAGTCAACATCAACAGTGACTAAATGAACCTGACCTAGTTAGAGATGTCCCTGCTGACTACAGGGGATTTGGACTAGATGACCTTTGAAGGCCCCTTCCAACCCAATGCATTCTACGATTTGTGGGTAAGCAACCCACACATCTTCATCCAGCATGTCATGATTTACAATGACCACCACCAGGTTTTCTCTTGATGAACAATATAGCTGAACTTTACTGTTTACAGCACCCAGAGCTCTCCCACTGACAGATGCACCTCAAACTATTGCACTAGCTGCAATAGTCTGCTCCTTGTCTCTGCCCAAGTACCCCCAAGAAAGATGGCAGCCAAGTGCCAGATCTACTCTTGACTGTTTTCTATTCCAGAAGGTCTTCTCCAATGCAGACAGGGAGCAGGCAGGATATAAGATGGAAAATTATCTTCATTCAGGGAGTGGGCCACCGTAGCTAGAACAATTTATTTCACTTGCAGCTCCTGAAAGGCCCTTGAGAAAGGCAGATGTCAAGAGCTGGGTGAATTCTTCCTAAAACCACCTGAAAAGACAAAGACTAAGCATGCCTGTTAACTGATTTAACACCTTTTGATACCTCTCCCTGATGCTCTTTACTACCCCATACTCCTACCAGAAAATAAGATAAAATAAGGCCATTGTACAAGATATTTGCTGCATGGGGAATTTTAAGTTTTCCATGTGAACCAGAGTACCTGAAGGGTAAGAGGATTTGTTCTGTTGTCTAGCTCTCCCTGCTCTTACTAATATCCTCACCTGATCTTGTGTTTCATTTTCAAGCAACCAGATCAAAATTTCACTGAAAAATACATGCTGACTTTGAAAACCTCTGATTTGAACACAAACAGTAATGGAAGTGAGACAAGAGACTGACTAGAACATGACTCGACACTATGTTTTATTTTAACAAGATTTACTAAGCACCATATCATCTGTGTATATTATGTTTCTGTGTTCTTTTACTTACAAAGAAACCACAGTGTAATAAAAATGGTGAATCACTGAGTTTAATAACGAAGGGTAAATCAATACAAATCATTTTTGGCTTAAATACAGATTAAATGCCCTCCTTTGTCAGTCCAGTAGATATCAGAACAAAGGGCAAGTGGTTCAATTTTCAGTGGGTAATAAATGGCTTGTAATCATCGGAGGAGTGAGATTCTGAAGAGCCTTTTAATGGGAATAGGTAGAGCAAGAAAACCTGAAAAATTTAATATTGAGATGGATAAATTTAAGAAATGTGATTATAAGTCCCACTTGTCTGTGAGGAAGAGGACTAGACAGAATGACCTGGGAGATCTCTTCTAATCCTATGTTCTCTTTCTACATGTGAAAGGACGTAACAAATCCAACACAAACAAATGTAATAGAGACTCAAGTAAGATTTTCAAAAGGGATTGTGTGTGTACACAGTATTCGCAAGCAAACAGAAGCTTATCCTACCTGCACTGGAAGCTGAGTGATTTTGTGCCATTCAGACTGTCCCTACCAAACTCTCAGGGGTCAAAAGGGACCAAGGGCAAGAATTTTGACTATAGTATAATATTATAGCATCAATCCAGCTGTAAAAACTTGATGAAAACTCATCTGGATAATTCCTTTCAAAACATTTATATGCAAATTAGGCACATCTGGGCTTCAGTTTGGGTACCACAGCAATACAAATTCATTACATATTTTATACCAACAATTCCTAGCTTGTTGACCTTGACTGGAGTTAATGAGCAAATGCACAGGCAGCTATTCTGCCTCCTGTTTTTGAAGACAAGAATTCTGTTTTGTTTGAGTTCATGGTAGCTACAGCTTTTTTTTTCCTTGGTTGTTTTTTGTTTGTTTGGGGTTTTTGTTTGTCTGATTGTTTTTCCTTTGCCCATAAAGGGAAAATAATATTCTTTCAATCTCAGTATTTATCTTTACTTTCTTTCATACAAAATTCCCCCTCCATGAGTACATTTGTATTTTCAGCATTATAAGCCTATACAGAGATCTAGGGACTTAAGAGCAGTCAATACATTCAGGATTCATAATTAAATACCCTAATACTCACCAATACCAATTGTAAGATCTTCAATACTACATTCTCCAGCCAAACTGAAGGGAGTTCATGAAGTATTCATAATATTAACATTCTGAGCCAACTGAACAGCTTTTTAAAATAAGGTTACCCCACTCCATCTTTCACCTACAGTATGTTAAGTCTTGGATATTATATTGATGGTCCTTGTTCATTCCCCACAGCATAGTTAAGACACTATGACAAAGACACCATAAGTAATTTAACACAATTAGTTGACTCTACTGAGCATAAAAGATGAGGCCTGAGCTTCTCTGCTGTATACTACAGAGTGAACTAGTCTCTCTGTTCAGAATACAGTTCTTTCAGGTAAAAGCATCTGTCACCTGCAGGATAATGTTTGCCAGCACTGTTCTTAGCTTGGGAAGAGATGAGTTTTCAGCTCCATCTCCTTAAACTTCAAAGACAAAAACAGGAGCAGCTGCAATGGACACAGTCAGAACCACTTGGATGTAGTTTTCTTCTATCATATAAAATACACCATAATAATCTGCCTCATAAATAATTCTTACCCTGGCAAGAGAGCGTGCACACTGTAAACATGTTCAAAACTCGAGAGTGAGCCTGCACACTCCCATTCACACTCTCCTCTCTCTCTTTAGCAGAGTTCAAACCAGACAAGTGCCACACATCAAGCATGAGATCTGTCCCACCTGCCAGCCTGGCGAGGCAGGCACCTCACCATCAGCAGCTTTGTGCTCCAGGCTCCCTCTGACTCCGAGTGTCAGTGAGCAAAGAAGAGTAACGAGCCCTGTAACAAGACAAGGCGTCTGCAGGAAGCCAGGAGACTCCTTAAAGAACATGTCAAGGCTAAGCAGCTATGGGAGGAGAGGATGCTGCACAAATACAAAAAGCAGAGCAAGAAAAAGCACGGATGAGTTTTGCTCTGGCTGCTGTAGGAGATAAAGTGCTCAGTGGGACAGAGATACGCTGTACTTAATGGAATTATTTAGAGGAACCAAGAGGATGATATGTCTGTATTGTGTCTGTGTGGCAAGGTTTTGGTAGTGGGGGGGGCTACAGGGGTGGCTTCTGTGAGAGGCTGCCAGAAGCTTCCCCTATGCCTGATAGAGCCAATGCCAGGCAGCTCCAAGTCAGACCCATCACTGGCCAAGACTGAGACCATCAGTGACACTGGTAGCACCTCTGGGATAGAAGATTTAAGGAGAAAAAGCTGCTGCACATCAGCAACAGCAGCCAGCAAGAGGAGTGAGAATATGTGAGAGGAACAACTCTGCAGACACCAAGATCAGTGAAGAAGGATGGGGAGGAGGTCCTCCAGGCACCAGAGCAGAGATTCCCCTGTGGTGAACACCATGGTGAAACAGGCTGTACCCCTGCAGCCCATGGAGGTCCACAGTGGAGCAGATATCCACCCACAACCTGTGGAGAACCCCACACTGGAGTAAGTGGATGCCCAAAGGAGGCTGCGACCCTGTGGGAAGCCAGCTGGAGCAGGCTCCTGGCAGGACCTGTGGCCCCATGAAGAGAGGAGCCCACACTGGAGCAGGTTTGTGGCAGGACTTGCAATGACATGGGGAACCCACGTTGGAGCAGTCTGTCCCTGAAGGACTAGACACTGTGGAAGGGACCCATACTGGAGCAGGTCATGAAGAACTCCAGCCCATGGGAAGGACTCACATTGGACAAGTTTGTAGAAGTCTGTCTCCAAAGGGAGGGACCCCACATTGGAGCAGAGGAAGAGTATGAGTCCTCCCTCTCCCTGAGGAGGAAGAAGCAGCAGAGACAACAGTGATGAACTGACCACAATCCCTATTCTCCATCCCCTTGTGCCACTGGGGAGGACATAGAGAAAATAGGGAGTGATGTTGAGCCCAGGAAAAAGAGATGGGGGGAAAGTGTTTCAAGATATGGTTTTATTTCTCATTACCCTACTCTGATTTTGATTGGTCATAAACTAATTTTCCCAAGTTGAGTGTGTTTTGCCCATGATGGCAATTGCTAAGTGATCTCTCCTTGTCCTTATTTCAACCCATGAGACTTACATTCTATTTTCTCTCCCCTAAGCAGTAGAGGAGAGTGAGTGATAGAGCAGCTTTGGTTGGGCACCTGACATCCAGCCAGGGCCAACCCACAACAGTCTTAGAAAACAGGTGAACAATATGTAACCAGTATTAAGCAGATAATTGAAGGGAGCACTGAGGACCCTGAGGGGAGTATAATTTGCAATGCCAGCAGTACTGTACCAGCAATACCACATAAAGCCAAGATGACCTACATAACAGTACTGGAAATATATTCAGTCTGGTATTTCTGACAGGAATGTGAGGACAAATAAGGACAGGCTGAAAGAGAGGGCCAAGAAATGGTAAAAGAAATAATAGATGGTAGGATTTTTTGATGGAACTGTAGATGCTGACAGAAAGTATTAAGTTGACCTGCGGACACTGGTCACCAACCTACTAGACCCTCCACCAAGCCCATGTCTGAAAGACTCAGTGTGGGAGGAAAAGGCATAATATAATTCTAACGTAATAGAATGAAGCCATAGAATTGTAATTTAGTAATGAAAGCATCTAATTAATAGACACCTGAATTTTAAAGGACTCTGAAACAACAGTCTTGCTATGACAGAAGCAGCTGGCCCAACTGGTGTTGCACTCCAGGAGCACCCACCATGAGGGAAGAGAGGATGCTGTGGCATAGTCCTGAAGCTATGAAGGTCAGTGTGAGTTAATTCAAGCTCATTAAGAAACCTCCTGAAAAATACCTGCTTTAGTTACACTTACATAAGAATGTCCACATAATACGAAGATCCAAAGTATCCACTAGAAACAGTAAGTAGATGAAAAAGATATTCGAATTAAGCATCCTTCAGACTGTTGATGCTTTACTCAAGAGCATCCTGGTTTTCATTACAGCTAGACTTTTAAGAACGCAGGTTCATCCAAGAGCAGACATTTTCTACACCTCACCCATAGATCAAATGCTTCTGTCAGAGTCTTAAGAGCCATCTCCCATTCTGTCAATAACTGTCCTTTCCTCACAAAGGTAAGATTTAAGGTCGTGTAGCATGTTTCTTTAGCTCTGGGGTTGTACTTCACAATCAAGAAAGACACTGCATGCTCCTTCAATGACCTACTCATCCATACAGAACACATTCAGAAGACAACCTCAAAATATCTGCAGCCCAAAACTATGGAGAATCGTTTTTAATAGGATGCAACAAAACAAAATATTTCTGTTCCTTAACTAGGACCCAACTTTGGAAAGTGTGGAATTGACACCCTGGGAGCAATGATAACCTTGGGCAAAAAATTAAGAGAACAGAAAACACAGAAACATAGAATCATAGAATGGTTTGGGTTGGAAGGGACCTCCAATAAGCAGGGATGTCTCTAACTAGGTCAGGTTGCAGCAGCAAGGTTTTCAGCGTGGGCAGAATCTGTTACAATCTATGATATGTAGCTTGGTTTGCAATGTTTCTATACTTCTCAAGGAAGGGCCATGAACCCTCCTCATGCCCAATATATTTTGATTTGAATGAAAAACAAGGTATTACATCACGTGCACCAAATGACCAGAGAGTAGACAAATGACTGAGTGCATCTTTACATGGACTAGCTACACACAGATGCTTCAGTCTAGTCTAATTCATGTGCAATCAAATATTAGCAATCCCTCAGGTACCTGGAAAACCAGTAGGCAAAGACTAGACCAGATGACAGAGATACTGTCTAGCTGGATCCATCCAAGACAGCTATGGCAGTGAGGTACAAAACTGATGTAAAAAACCCACTGATGTAGATTTGTACATAAATATGACAACGTACACTGTATATAAAAATATAGAATGGTAAAAGGCCCCCACAGTATTTTCAGACATTGAAACCCTCAGTCAACCCAAGAGCAAGAAAAATCTATAGCGTACTGTCATGTTTTAAACTCGCATGATTTAATGAAAAAGTCAATGAAATACAGCGCTATTAAAAAAAAACCCAAGCCAGAGAAAAGGTGTATCTGTGGCTCACCTTGCCAGTGATGTTTGTAGTCACACATACGTGAGAGGGCAATCATCATGGCACAGTAGAGAGGGAGAATCGCCGCGCAAAGCCGCCAGCTCTTCCCCCGGCCATTCTCCGTGAAGCAGTGCAACTTCCCAGCCAAGTAGAAGGTGGTAAAGCCAAGGCCTGAAAATGCAACTGATAAAGAAAAACACATTATTACACTATTTTGTCATTAACACTGTATGATATTATCCCTTAAGATCCTTTAAGANTTGTGTAGGGAGGTTGGACCAGATGACCTCTGGAGGTCCCTTCCATTCTAAAACATTCTATGATAGCGAGATCCTCCTACTGCAGTGAGGTCTCGGATTTTCTAGGGTGATACTAGGAGCTAAGGTAAGTCAAGAAGACCCATTTGCAAAAAAAATGAGGGAGTTTCATCATTTGAATAGTGATTTAAATTGTAATCATACAAAAAGTGCTGTTATAACTTAGTATTTCAAAGGGATACAGAAAATTGCCTGGGTAGAGAGTTTTCTTGGATTTTTTTTCTTTTTTTAATAAAGCAATCACAATCTTACAAACTTAATAAAAACTACAGTCTTTAGGGGGCTGAATAGGAAAAGGTGGTGTCCCACAAGATCCACATGTTCTCCCCAGCAGTGGTGTGATCTGTGTAGCAATGCAGGCAATCAGGCAGGTGAACACTGTGAAGCACGTTGCCTCCCTTCCCAGACATCACAGCTTTCACATAATCTGACATATCTGCAAATGCTGTGGTACCTCTAGACATTCATCTACCCAATAGCAATTGAATTGTTCTTCCCTTCAGCAATTTACCTTTTTCCTCTGGGGGAGACATCAGCTGTGGAAAGAATCCCTGATTTTATTTGCACATTAAATTAAACGTTTAGGCAAATTTTTTAACTCAAGTCACAAAAGCTCTTTCATGCTTCAACTTCAGCATGTCTTTCCTGATTGTAGAGCTACTCCAAAAAGCTAAGGTTCAAAGCAGAATAGGGCTCAGTCAGTTTGAACTGCAATTGAATTACATTGAAATGAGATTTTTTCTGTTCCATTAAGCTGTTTCTATAGAACACACACAACTGTCAGTGATGACAGAACTCAGGCACCAAGCTTCTGTATTGAACTTCTTCCCTCTTGCAGCCATTCACCTTCCAGAGAGATACTGAATGGATTACTTTTTTTTTTAAATATGCATTTTAAATTTTAAAAAACTCCAAACATTTGAACTTTTAAATTTTTTTTATTTTTTTCTGCAGGAAAATTAGCACTGCAGCTGAACAGGTACCTCTGTGAAATACATCTTCTGTTTTCTCCATAAATGCCATACTCAATTTTGCTCCTGATTTCAGAGGTCAAAATAGACCCTAAGCACATAAACCACAGATACACAAATTATAAATATTTATCCAAGCATTTCAAATTCTTTATGCTCTCTATCTTTGTGATATCTAAGCACCTCCATAAGAGGTAGTGGTCACATTGATAATACATTAATTCTGTTCTGATTCTGCTATCAGTGAATTTAATGGTAAAACCACCAGCAATGCTGGGTCAGACACATCTTTTCTCTAATCTCCTGCTAGGGCCTTTCAAATGCCCTTCTCCTCGTGCTCCAAACCCTACATGTGATCATTACTTTGTGTTCTGCTGATAAATCTATGGGATGGTAAATTTTAGCTGGCAGTACAAGAGTGATTTCATAAGTTTATACTACACAGTTGTTTGAATGCAACTACTGAAGATTTGCATTTCATCTTCAAACACACAAATCACTTCTTTAGACTGGCTGTGATGAAGCAAGACAGAATGCTGATTAGTTTTCAAACCACTATACCAAATATGTTGCTTCCTAGAAGCTTTTTCAACCAATGCTGATTCCGTACTCGTCAGAAGACAGTGGGAGGCAAATTTAAAATACAACAAACAGTCCCGAACATATAAAAGATTTCTTGCACATTGAATTATCTTCTTGTGTACAGATCTTGGAAAGTCATATAAAAAACTTGCTTTGCCTTTCAGACTATCCGACAAGAATAAATAATTTCTTCTGACATTTCCATGCCATGGTATTCTTGAAATGAAAGTATTTTCCTAGCAGTAGCATCTTGCACAGAACCAGGCTGTGAGATGCATGGTCAGAGCACCAGGCTATAGCCACCACAGAAACAATAAATCTATGATCCTGACAACATATCTCAGAAAATGGGAATAGCTCTCCTCCTTTTTCAGACATCCCCTCCAAATCTTAGTATCCAATGTAGACTGACAAGCTTAAAAAAAACCAACCACAAGGGTGGTGAGACACTGGAACAGGTTGCCCAGGGAGGTTGTAGATGCCCCAACACTGGATACATTCAAGACTAGGGTGGATGGAGCTTTGAGCAACCTTGTCTAGTGGGAAAGAGGTGTCCCTGCCCACGGCAGGGGAGTGGTACTAGATGATCTTTGAGGGCCCTTCCAACCCAAACTATTCTATGATGCTATGAAACATTTCTTCTATCCAGTGTAGCCTTTCTCTTGTGCCTCTCACATTTGCAAGAGTAGCCACCGGAATATGACAAAAGACACAAAAAGCACTTTTGTGCTCTTTCTGTTGCACCAAATTCTTGTGGCATTGGTTTTTGTACCAAAGATCTTCAGCTCTTTACAGTTTTGGGTTTTTTTTTTTTGATGGCTAACAACACATATTCACAGTGAGTAGACAGGTTTGTCCATTCTGCAGACCTTTGGAATGACAAATATGTATAAACTTCCCAGAGACTGCAAGGAAAAGACACACTGGCATTAATTCCATCTTCCAGCTGAGTAAATGGAGTGAGCAAAACTAAATCTATCTTGGATATTCAGTATCAAGTGCAACCCTGGAATGAGCACTTTCAAGTACTTCTTCTCAAAAATCAGGTTTATTTTCTTATTTCCATTTTCCATCTCAGACCATTATTTTTTAGATCTTTAGAAGAAGATGAACTGAAATCTGAAGACGGTATTCCCAGGCAGAAACATTAATGAAGTTTTGTGGCTTCATTTTTGGGCAACTTTCAATGCCTAGCAATTTAGAAGGCTTAAAGAAATATTGCCCAAACTATACAGTAGGTGTTCAGTTCACAAAGACTCATACTCAGCATTGGCCAGGCAATTTACTAGCAATTACCAGTGTGGGGGACAGCAGCAGCAGATATAGCTAAATGGGCTTTAGAGCAAGATGTGTGATATTTTAAAAATAATATTACCCCAGAATTTGGTTTGGTTTTTTTTCCCCCCAGGATCTGCCACATTTCCAGAAGGATGTGCTCATGAATGACTAAGGAAGTTGAGCAGGATCTATACTTGCACAAAGGTAGATTTTTGCCTTAGATGGTTGTTTCCCTAAAGGTCAGGAAGAAAAGAGACTCTCAAACACTCCTCCAGGGGAACTTACACCTAATGAAAGATGGAAAAGTAATATAACGATGCTCTAGCTTGTGGCTATAAAAGCAATATTCTGCAGAGCAGCTTTTCATTGCAATATTGTAAGACTGACTTCCCTTACCCTGGAGCGTGAACATCCAGAGCTGCTTGACCCAATAGTCCCAGTGTGTGCAAAGTCAGCAGCAAAAAGAACACGGAATTAAGAGCGAAACGCTCTGGGAGGTGCGAGTACCTATTATAAAGGTAACTATATATTCCAAGATACTCAAGTGCTGTACATACTATGTAGGCAACTTTGCTTTATTTTGAAGATGTTGTAACTCAATAAGATTAAGAAAAACAATTCACTCCTCAAATCTTGGGCCTGTACATGATATTACATTGAAGAATTAGCCAATCAGTAGAATATTTGGGTATTTTTTTCTGCACCAGCTAGAGTCAATACCTCACTGTATCACAAAGAAAATGCAAACACAAACATACATGTCCTAATATATTACATGCAGCCTAATGTTACAATAAAAATTATCATTCTGCATAAGAAGACAGATTCTAAAGAATCAGCAAAGAAAAACTCCTCATCTACACAAATACTTCTGCTAAGTTAGTTTCTTCCCAGGTCATAAGAAATTAATACTCTGTTTACATGAAGAAGGCAAGGGCAACATAAAACACCAGGCAGCTCTCTTTGGAGATGCTGACACAACTGAAAATAAGAAAAATCAGTCTGATTTAGTTTTAAATAATGTTATAACTAAGATAGACATTGATGCAAATTCCAGGCACAGATATTTAACTAATTTTGGAAGAGGAGAACAGAAGGAATCAAACACACAATAGAAAGAAATGAGATACTTTAAACAATAGGTGTAGCTAACTCAAATCAAGGTCCTGATGCTACAAGATGCTGAACACAGGGAAACATCTTCTGAGACAAGCCACACGTGTTAGGGCTTGATAAAACACTGTAGATTTTGTGAACATTTTGAAAGACAGAAAATTGGAATATTTGCATTGCAGCTGCTGTGAAAGGTCTCAGCTGAGACAAGGTCACCATTATTCTAAGTGCTACACAAACACAGAGAGGACAGTGCCCCACAAAGCTTAGCAATTAAAGACAGAACAGCAAAGGAGACCAGGTGGACCACAAGGAGCAGAGGGATTTGATCAGGCAAGGATGAAACCTGGCTCCTGGAGAACCAAGGTCTATGCCCTAGCTCGAGGCTTGTGCTGCCTCACTATTCTCCCTCCACCTTCTGAAAGCTGTTATTGAACTGTTGTCTTCAAATAAGGCAGCCATGGTTTCTTAAGTAATCAGAGATGAAGGGAATCTTGGAATGAAAAGGGAAAATTTAAGTCTTACAGGAATAAGTGCTATGAGTTAACTTCAAGGGGATAAAAGACTTGAACTGAGAGGAAAACACATGAAGCAATATTTGCTTTGTCCCCTTATTGTTTACTTCCATCTCCTAATCTACTGATAGCATCAGATAATTGGTTTAGGGCCAACAGGGCTATTTAAACACCAGTAAAAACCCTGAATTTGCAAATATTTGTACATTTCTGAATAGATCCTGAAAGGAGTTGAGATTCATAGCACGTTACTCAAGTTTTGAGGTTTTTTAATGGAATCACTGGAATCCACATGTTGTGGTTCTGCCCTATTTTATGGTTTTATCTCTAACTATTATCTACAAAGAATCTTTAATAATGCTTATGCACTCTCCAGATAATATTAACACTACTTAGATAGTCTCTCAGTTGTGAATGAACATTAGTTTGTGAAAAATTAAATTTCCACTCCTTTTTACACCTGTTGTAGCTGTTTCACTTTTTCCATAATTTAGACCTACGAGTTATGTAAATCTGCCAGTCCAAGGTTTCTAACTGATTGTTTGCAACAAACATTCAGAGACTGTTCTGTCATATGATCCAAGCCAGCAGGTCAGTAGAGAGCCAGCAGGTTGTCTCTCTCTGCTCATCAAAATGAATTCTCTATTTGCCCTCCCAGAACGAGACTTTTGAATACCAGTTACACGTGGGAACAATCAACTTGATGTCACCACTTTAAATCAGTCCAGTTCTAAAAGCATACAGGGTTTTTCTCCACATATTAACCCTGTATTTTGCTTGCTGAATAAGGACCACTGAAAAGTTCACAGCCAGAAGGGACCAGCCAACCTTGTTGTCTGACCTCCTACATATCACACCATTAAATGTGATATATAGTTAAGGTAGATGAGTTAAGTAGGTGAGTTGAAAAACTTATCTTCATGGACCAAACTCACTACCAAGTTGAAATGCATAAAGTAAGAAACTGTGAACAAGAATCTGATCTAAAGCACTCCAAATAAATTATTCATTAAAAATGTAATTGCTTTTGTGGGTGTTTTCTGGAAATTAAACTACCCCAAGAGGATCTTCAGCTTCTCAAGTTTTAATGGATGCTTTGCTAAGCACACAATACATGTTCTCTTTATACTATGCAGTTTTTGAGCTGAAGAAAAAATCCTCAACTTATTTAAGTGTCAACAAATTATGAAACTGCAAACCAGCCATTTAAATGGCCTGTGTTACAATCAGAGAAAATGATCCATCTCTTTGTCTGCAAAGCTTCATACTTGCAGTGATTACTGTATATTTTCCAAATGCAAACACATACTATCCATCACTGGAATTGTACAGCAGCCTACTGCAATTTTAGCTAGGGCTACTGGTGAATGTTTTCAGTTTCAAACTGCTCAAAGACTGAAATATTTATCTTTCCTGAAGGAAAAAGTATGATACCAAATGGCTGCATAAATTTTAATGCTGAAATTCAATTCAAAGAGGATTTTACAGAAGTACAATTCCCAGAGAATGTTTTGAGCTTATTATCACAGGCAAAATAATTTTTATTTTTTTTCCAAGTGGGACAGTCAATCACCTTCCCTTTGGCTTAGCTCTATTAATTTCTTTTCACAAAGAAAGACAGTTCAGCAGAAGCAACATGAAAAGCACATCACAAAATACAAATGTATGCAGGGACTTGGGAAACAAAAAGGAGCTACTGGAGACAAAGGCACGTTAGAACAAAAATAGGCCTATATTAGCTGAAAAGCAAGTAACTAGAGTATTAGTCATTAGGTTGTTTTTGCAGGACTGTCACAGCAAATTCTCGTGAACTCTTTTTGTTTTTTCTGACATACTTTATTCTCATGCAGCTTTCAAGATCCCTCATTACACCTGAAATCTCTGAAGCGATCTCAAGGTGCATCATCTCGTTGTTACTGAAAAATGAGCAGTAAGTTCTAATTTGTTCAGTTAATGATGCCACTTACAAAAAGTCCTAAAAGCAAACCCTCTCCACAGCCGGCTTTGCCACTTCTGTTGACAGAAATCTTGGAACAAATCCCCTTTCTCTGAGAACACAGTAAAGACAGGCTGAAAAGGGCTCAGATTCTGGGATTACTTTGAAGAGAAGGGGTCAGCACCCATGCACTAATCAAAGCAGCCTTAGCATTAATGTAAGCTACAAGAGACTGTCCTGTAAACTCAGCCCTGAGACAAGTGTCTCAGACTAGAAAGACATCTTTCTTTGCAAAATTATGGTTTTCACTCTTTACTCACTGCCAAGTTCTCCATGCTTCTCAATTAACACTTGGTGAAATTAGGTCCAGCTAATGAACTTGTATCAGATAAACCCAAGACAGAATGACATCAGGATGCAGCTGGTCCTTGAACACACCCATGATGGTCAGGCTTGATGGGGCCCTGAGCAACCTGACCTAGTTAGAGATGTCTCTGCTTATTGTAGGGGTGTTGGACTAGATGATCTTTAGAGGTCCCTTCCAACCCAATACATTCTATGATTACAGAATCACGGAATGTCAGGGATTGGAAGGGACCTCGAAGATCATCTAGTCCAACACCCCTGCTAAAGCAGGATCACCCAGATCAGGTCACACAGGAACACATCCAGGTGGGCTTTAAACATCTGCAGAGAAGGAGACTCCACAACCTCCCTGGGCAGCCTGTTCCAGTGTCTGTCACCCTCACTGGGAAGAAGTTTCTTCTCACATTTATGTGGAACCTCCTCTGCTCCAGCTTATACCCACTGCCCCTTGTCCTATCTATGGTGCTGCTCTGGTGTGGTCCCTGGCTAATGCACTCTTCTCCTTACAGGCATCAGGAATATCAAGTATTGACTGAACTTTTTTTGTTAGGTCAGATGTGCATCCTGTTATGAAATAAAGTCCTGACATTATACCTCTAGTTTCTTGAGAAACAAACAGAAAAATTAGAACTGAGATAAGAGCTGCCAGATTAATTCACACAAGTCAATGGTAATTAAACAGCTACTACCCTGTAAATTATCAATAACCAGAGAATAAATTCTTTCTGCTAGACCTTAGCATAAATACAGTATTTAGCCACAAGCTTTATATCATAATCTCTCCAACTCTAATACAAATTAGTGTCAGCAGGGGATTTATGAGGTATCTAACTACAATTAATCCCTGTCAAAGAGCAATTTTTTCTTGCCAGTTCAACATTCCAGTGTCCCAAGTCCCACACACTGGATCAGGGTAACTTCCTGCTCCCTGTTTTGCCATACATATGCCATGGATAGTATCCTTGACAACGGATCACACCCTGCTCAACTACTTGTCCTTCCATCCACCATGCCAAGTATTTGTATCAATCCTTCAGGGATGTGTATTTAATTTAAAATTTGTTAAAAGTAAACTGGTACAAGAATACACATTAGCATGGAAAATACAGTTAAAATACATGTTAAAGAGAACCTTGATGGACAGAAAACTTTCCAGTGGAGATCAGAATGCTTCTGTCAAACACGATACATGGCAGGTAGTGTCAGAGTTTGCTGGATTATGCCAGTTTTAGCACTGCCTGCAAATAATCCCTTAAATACTTCCAAAAAAGTAGGAAAACCCCAAGACTACGTGCAGCCAGGGCAGTAAGGGTTATACAGGAGATCTCTGCTTTTCTTTTAATGCTGTGAGGCTCAGCAGGAATAGGAAAACGTTACTTATTCCTGCTACACTGCAAAGCAGTGAAGCCTGATCTATCCACCATTTGCAAGAACAACTTAAAATTGAGGGGTTTATGAAAAGAAGAGTAGTTTGGGGAGAAGAAAAGGCAAGTGGTCTGCAGCCTTCTTCAACCACACTTCAAGTGGCAAAGTGAACTAGGACACCAAGAGGAGAGCGGCTGCACAGCTACGTTATACTGTCACAGAGTTCAATGCTGGGCTCCAAACTTGTAAATAACTCTTGAAATAAACTTTTAAATAACTCTCTTGAGAGAACCAGGGACTAGAAAGTGAGTATTTTCCTTTCCAATTCAGTCTAGATCCTCTGAAGATAGAAAAAATAAAGTTGCTGTCCAGTCTGGAGTACACAGTAGAACTGGGATTAATCTCTTTAATCACACAGAGAAAAAGAGAAAAATCTATTACTACATAGTACAATAATAATTTAAAAGTTATTGTGATAAATGCTACAGTGTAAAAGACAATTCATAGAACATGTTTGCTAGGTAGGATAAATACCAGTGAGGGATCACTGTTTTACACTGACATGATATCATGTACTGAAACCCCACATTTTTTTCTAAAGTCAGGAAAAACAGAAAATCTTCTGGAGGTATATTTGAGACACATGCACAATCTGAACCTCAAAGAGACTTACAAGAGTTGGTTTATTATGAGAGCTGGAAAACTAAACTTTAAGAGAGTTCATCTCACAAGCTCCTCATGTATTCAAACAGCCTTTGTTATTGAGCACTGAGAGGTAAATGTGTCACAGAGGAGGTGAAGGCATTAAACACAACCATTCCTGAGCACACTTTACAGTTTGAATTAAGAAGCCAATAAACCCCACAGGAGATTTTTTTTTTTTTTGCCTTCCATATCTAAAAAATCTATTCCTTATTTCCCTGGATTCTTCTTTAAGAGGATGAAATAT
>VYZX01016149.1:11375-26048 GCA_013401335.1 Brachypteracias leptosomus | reverse complement strand
GGTGGAGGCCCCATCCCTGGAGTCATTCAAGGTCAGGCTTGATGGGGCTCTGAGCAGCCTGACCAAGGTAGAGATGTCCCTACTTGTGTAGAGAGGTTGGACAAGATGACCTCTAGAGGTCCCTTCCAGCCTAAAACATTCTATGATTCTATGAGCCTACAGACCTAAGAAGCTAACACAGAAACTCTGCTTCTGGGAAAGAGGTCAATGCTGGAGGGCAAGGCACGCATCTTCCTAATGGCTGGGGGACGTGGGGACTGACCCTGCTCACAAAGGAAGAAATGTTAATGCAGGGAAAAAAGCCAGCCGTGATTTCTCCCCCCTTATTCAAAGGCAGGGCTGGGGCACCTCTGCAGAAAATTTTTTAATATATATTCTTAAGCTGGTTACAACAGATTGAACAATTACTGCTGCCATTCATAATGGAATCTGGCTACTTAAAGTAGGAAATTACTGCTTGGGATTGGTCTGAAGATGTAATCTCATTTATTACGCCAGCAGAAAAGGGTAACCAATTACTTTGTTCCTATTGCTCTTTGTACTTCCTTCCTTGGAGACACTGTTCTTCCTCTGAACAAAGAGGCACAGATGACCTCGTATCTTATAAAGTGCATATCCTGCTTTTAATATAAACAGAATCTACAATGTCTAATATGTTCCACTGGCAATATTTCCTTAATGCTATATTAAAGTGCACAGCAGGTAGAAAGACCCTAATTCCTTGGTCACTGCTCCCATTAAACCTGTTTGTTGATGACTTCTTTGATGCAGTAATAATGACTATTAACAGATCAGAATTCTCCAGGCAATTCAGTTCTGGCATTGATGTTTATCAGAGCAAGATTATGCCCTATGTTGGAAATGGATGTTTACCTTGATTTGCAATTTATACCCTGCAAAGGCTCATCCTGAATAATGGAACTGTGAAAAAAAAAATCACTTCATGTTACAACTTTGCAGATCTTGCCACTGCAAACATCAGTTACATTAACAGTGACATATCACTACCTAGGTCTTATTTGTATAAAAAGTGAAAATACACAGTGAAGGGAAATGTTTCTTTGAAAAACATGAATTCTTTATGAAAACAAGGCCAACCAATACATAAAAGTTGAGTGTTTACATATTATTTACCACCTTGTCTATGAAGACTGTGAGCTAAGTGTAAACTGGAGTTTGAAAGGCAGATGAAATAATTTTGTTCTTCATTTCTGAAAGGTCATCCTTCTCTCAAATATTATCAAGACACCTTCATTCATCAAGGAAGTAATTAAAAAACAGATGACATAACAGTCACTGTTATTGTCCCCACACCAAATACTCCTGTTTACATACTTCATTTCAGATTTCTGATTAAATTCTCTGATTTCTTCAGCTGTATTCAGCAGTAATCACAACTCTCTTTCAGCCAATATAATACAAAGAAGAAAAAAACCCAACCAAACAAAAACACACAGACAAGAAATAAGAGCTCCTGTACAACACTATGTTAACATTCACTCTGGAAGATGTACAAATCAAATAGAGATGGTAGCACAAAATAATTTCTTCAACCATTGATTTTTCCTTACAAAAAGGAACCTCTGAAATCCATAAAGATTTCTATTAAAAATAAAAAAATAAATGGCACAATTTAGCCAAAAGTCAACTTTTCAAACTAGTTTAAGTAGCTAAATTGCAGCTACAAGAATAAAATCACATTATTTTATTTATTTTGCTGCTAGTGCAGCACTTTTATACAGAAAATGTTATTTTAAAAAATTGATTTTAATCCCATGAATCTATCCAGTCCAACATGAAATTGTAAGCTTAATTGTTTCTGCAGCCACTGTGTTATTCTAGTGACTAATTTTTATCAAGTTTATTTTTCAAGCCAGTTGATGTTAAATCCACTAGCATCAATTGTGATCTTTCTATCTGGAATTAACATAAATTTCCTGAAGTTCAAGACAGGGCAGTGCAAAGTCCTGTACTGGGGTAAGTAAAGCCAGAATCTTCTCAGTGGTGGCTAGTAAAAGAAGAAGAGACAATAAGTCCAAACTGAAGTACAGGATACTGCATTTAAATATAAAAAACAACATTTATATGGTGTGAGGGTGGTCAAACTCTGGAAGAGGTTTCCCTGTAAGAAAAGTTGTGGAATCTCCGTATTTAGTTGCATGCAAAATACAACTGGACACTTGTTTTGTCAATTGACAGGGCCAACAGAAAGAACACAGGCATCAACAAAAGGCACAGGCTTATTTTAATGTCTATTTCAAGATGATACATAAATGAAATGATATGGTTAGCAGCAGCAGGAGTAAGCAGGGTAATGAACCTAATCATTACTACACTAAAGTAACTATAGTTATTAAGAGAGAGATACATCACCAATTCCCCTATTAATATATAAGTGTATATATATATACACACACCCTATTAATATATAAGTGTGTATATATGTATGCATATATAAGTATATAGTAATATATTACCAATATCCAGATCCACAATTGCAGCGAGGATTTGGAGAACCTTTCCTGGCAATTGGGAAGTCCTACACAGGGTGTCCACTCATAGGTGAGGCTTCCAAAGTCACTGCAAGAGGGTCCAGCTTTTATACAGTTGAATAAACAACTTTAGTTGAATAAACAACCATCAAAATTTCAAATGTGGGAACATCTGGTGTCATCTTCCTTACTGGATTCCACCCAAAGCCTGTTTAAGGCCTGGGGAGGAACCCAAACGAGTATCTCTATTGGGTTTTAATCACATATCTCTCAGCAGGGCTGGGTGTCTGGTCCCAGGACTTGCAACATGACTCTAAATAAAGAAAAATCTTCTGCTGGTTGCTGTTACAAAATATATTGTTTGGTTGTGAGGTTCATCCATAGGTCAACTTTGGTTCAGGGTCTATGGCTCAGGCCTTAGCACTTCAACACTGTCCTGAAGAACCCACTCTCATGGATCCTGCTTTAAGGAGCAGGTTGGGACATGACCATTTCTAGAGATACCTTCAACTCAACAACTCTGTCAATCAGATTATAAGTTGATACAAACCAGACTAGCAAGTGATCATTCATTTATTCATAGCAGACACATCAATTTCAAGATGCACATGTGGGTATTCATGACAATCACAGGGTCAATCTGCCACTGACTACCATACTAAGCAGCACAGCTCCATGGAGGTTAAATTAAACCCTCATCAAGCTTTCCTTTCTCCTTCAGCACAAAGGCACCAAAACCAGTTTCATATAGGCTTCAGTCTGATAGAACTCCCTTAGCTGAAAACATCACTTAAATAGTTCTGACCAATTCAGAAATAACACATTTAAAAATAGTCACTAAATAAAGCTGAGTCCAAGACTCTGGCAACTGCAATCTGCTTGCAAATGTTCTGAGTAGAGTAAGAGCCTAATGGGAGTTATATCATGATGAATTAATCACTTCCTCTAAGAAAGCAAACAGGGTCAAGAATTTGGCATTTCATTCACACAGCATTTTTGGTGTTTCTAAATAAAATGTGTTGTGTTACTATTATTTTACCCATACTTGTACAAGGACTTCATTACTACAGTCGTGTCAACATATAAGATATCTGGGTGTCTAGGAATTATTATTTTATTAACCTAAACAACCTATTCTACTGAACATCATTTGAAGCAAGTCAGTATTGCCGTGTTGTTACTTTTTTCTAAGAGAGCTTCAGGAGATAATCTGCTCAGAAATCATTTACGTGACAAGCAGATCAGAATACAATACTATGGATTTTGCTGCTGTTGCAAAGCTGTATTTTCATCAGAATGGTCTATTGCTTGTTGAGCTGAGGTATTAAATAGGTCTCTGGACATACATGATATGGCTTTGGACATTCCTTTAGCAGTTCATTAATAAAAAATAAATAAATTCTTATGACTACCCAATAAAAAGTCAACAAATGTGAAGGTTGTGACAATAAAATCCCCACACTCTGAGATCACAACGTTATGTTCCTCTCAAGCCTCTCTATCATCACAGTTCACAATATCCATCCCCAGACACAGGAACAGACCATTCTGTGGCTGGATGTGGTACAGTGATATTTCCGACTGCCAGCTTTCCTTTATCTACTTACTGCTCTGAAAGTAACATATGAACATAAGCAAACATTTAAGGTCAAAGATGTCTTCAAACACGTTCTTTGTAACATACTCCACAAGCAATACTATCTGAGAGAAACCCCACATCTAAGCTTACCCTTACATGGGCAACTTACAGCTTGTACAGTTACAACATGCATTTATGATCACTCTATATCACTTGCCAAGAAATGTATAAACATAAAAGAGTATCACTGATACCCTGACAGCTCTCAAAGCATCATCTTGGTCCTTGTATTAGCTGGCAGTCAGCTCTCTCTGCACCAGTCCTCATGAACAGTGTAAGAACAAGGGAGCCTGGAACTTCTCACCTACTGCTGCTCATTCCAGCACCCCCTTCACCCCTTCCTCCTCCTCCTCATTGTTTCTAATTCTACCACATGATTCTTTCAGACACGATCAGATGTTTTCCAATGTTTTCAATACCTGGAGAGTTCCACAGTGCAGCAGCCCAAAGAATTATTTCCTGAACTTCTTATTAGCCTACTTGGTAAGAAAAACAAGCAAATGTTCTACTAGTGATATACATATGTACAGTAAATGAAGTTAGCAGGACAGCAAAAAACAAATCATGCAGCAAATTATTGGAACACAGAGTAAACTGTGATATTAGACTTGTAGCTTGATAGAGGAGAATCATACTGACATGATGAATTCAGAGCAATTTGAAATGAGGCACCGAGCTCAGGAAAGAGATGTCCAATTAGGTGGCTCAAGATTAGATCAGAGAGAGGTATTTATCCTAGACTGAACTCACAAACCATATCATAACCAGCCTAATTATAAGCTGCAGGAAAATCCTGCTATATAAGATGTCTACAACTAATATAAGAAAATAACTTTTAAAAATTTGTCAGGTCTACGAGTCTATGCGTGGACTTGAAAGATGAAGTCTGTTTCCAGACTGAATTCTATAAGATTTCTGTGTACACGTCTTCCAGGCCAAACCTTCCAAAACCAGACAGAGAATAGCAGATATTCCCAAACTTCACATGCAGACTCTGAACACTTTTTTGCACATTGAGGGTTCAGGAGTTTAACTGAGCTCTACTGTTCAAAACGGGAAAAAAAACCCAACACCACAATATGCAATAGAACTAGCTTATATTTGGGGCATTACTAGGACCATAAAGTGAAAAGGAAATTTACCCCTTTAGTTCACTCCCTACTTACAGCCACCTGACTGGTGATATGGCAACATCACATCTACCTTACTGGTCATATTCATTTCTTCTACCTCTCTGTCACGACCACCACTTCCTCTAGCTGCATAATCATAGTGTACCAGCTAGAGATCTCCTGCAGTTCATTTGCTCCCCTTGTAAAACTGCTGGACTTCCACAAGCATCTTTTGCTGCTTCAATTAATGGAGTAAGAACACAGAAGGGTTTAAAACCAAAGTCAGGATCAGCTGATAAAGCACCAGTGTGGTTCAAAAAAGTCATGGATGCCCATCACATCTTCCATCTACCTCAGCATCCTTGTGATAGACACCTGCCAAGGATCTATTCAAAAGGGTTTGTAATGATAGGACAAGGAGTAATGGTTTTAAGCTAGGAAAGGAGAGATTTAGACTGGATATTAGAAAAAAGTTCTTTAACATGAGGGTGATAGATCAGTGGAATGGGCTGCCCAGAGAGGTGGTGGAGGCCCCATCCCTGGAGTCATTCAAGATCAGGCTTGATGGGGCTCTGAGCAGCCTGACCAAGGTAGAGATGTCCTTACTTGTGTAAGGAGGTTGGACAAGATGACCTCTAGAGGTCCCTTCCAGCCTAAAACATTCTATGATTCTATGATCTGGAAGACAGTTCATTTTCTAAGCAGAAACAGATAACAAATAAACTTAACTTTTTATATCTCCTACTCCTAGAAAGTAACAGTTTAATCTCCTAACAATGAAGGGATGGGCATGTTAATCACTTCATGTGTTTTAAAGCATTTCCCTGTCCTTAGGAAAAGGACTGGATTTTGACTAGTGTGCCACTGAAATCTGGACTTGTCAGCATTGCTTAAAGTTGTAATATATGACTGATTTAGGAAGAACAGCTACATGTGGTATTATCACTGTGTGCACCTCTCCCAGAACTCTTTAGAGGTCCAGGTCATTCTTCCTTCTTCCTTCACAGCAAGTGTAAGCTGCAACTCATGAACCCTACATGCTCTACAGAAATGTGAGATCTCATATGGAAAACATGCTCAGTGTTTCTGTCACCTTAATTAAACACATATTTGACATATAATCTTCTATTCACATGTAGAATCAGTCTTCCTAGTGCATGAAAAAACCCTGATGATTTGTAGGCTGAACACATTCCCTGAAGAAATTTAGATATATTCTCTAAATAAAGATATTTACCCTATTCTAGCCATGGTAATTTAAGACTAAAAGAGACTAGAAAGTGATTTACTCCCTCAGAATCCCATAGTAAACATATAAATTCCAAATTCTGTCATCAAAATAAACTCAGACCTCTCTGTCCACATAAATACTGGACGATCAAGTACTCACTGCTTGTAGCCTATATGAAGAATGGCACATTGTGAAATCTTCCCTGAACTGGCAAATGCATAGAGCTACTTCAAGTAATAAAAAACTGATACTGAAAAGAGGCCTTTGATTTCTTTTCCAGTTTTTGATCACTGAATATTTGGTCTACCTGGAATTGCTCCACTGGATCTAAACCTGGTGCTATAAGCATTTAATCCCCATGTACTTTATCTGCATGATACCACACTGGGTAATAATTAAACTTAACAAGAGGCTTCTGCATCATGGTAGCTGTTGAACAACAAATATTAGAGTTAGATACTATTGATTTTCAGATAAATAACACTACAGGACTCCAGGTTCATATTTTGTTTGTGGAAAGAGCTTGTCAGCCTCACACAAATGTTAAAATGACATCAGTCATGAGACAAAGAGGAAGAAATCAATTCCAAAAAGCTTTCTATCCATCCCATTAGTCTGCAAATTCAGTGATCTTTTCAGTTACCATCTATGCATGTGGCTTATCCAATTAACTGTTTTGTGTTCATTCACCGTGTTTTCTCTCTTATCTTTGGGTTTTCATGTGTGGCACTCAGTTAAATACTCTTTACTCATGCACTGCATTTTTCACCAATTAGTATGCCAGGTAATCATTACACTTATTAATTCCAAACAATGAAAAGGTTTATATTGCTTTCTGCATAATTTGTTCAGCTTTTTCATTAAATACATTAACTCATTCTGCCTGTACGTCCATCCATTTGGTTTTTCATGCTCATTTTTTTTTATCTGTTGCTTGTTGCTGCTGTTTTAATCTTGCTGCAAGGAGAGAAAAACATGCAGGGTCTTGTATCAGTCCACCAACAGTTGCATTATGTACTTTCAGCACTGCAAGGAGGGATCCAGAGAAACAATATATTCACTTCTGCTGCACATCAGGAGGTTGAAGTGGGGAAATTATAAAAACAAACAAAAAAAACAGCAAAAGGCAGTTCCCATCATACTTCACCAAACACAAAAAAAAGTTTTTTCAGGAGCTCACCACAGGGATGGTTGAATTCCTCCACTCCTTACTATGGTCAGCACTTTCAGGTGGTGTAATGGGGTTTTCAGATGTTGAGAAACTCCCACTACTCTCAGGGTCATGTTTGAAAGGGACATGCTTCCTATCCAGATAACGAGCTTGCAAAGTACATCCAGAACAAACCCTGAGGACTACGTGTGCTTACTCCACATATCTTGAGAGGCAAGGATGCCATGAGGTATATCCAAGGCAAGCTGCCTGAAGGCTTTCTGCAAGATAATTCTACAGAAGAGACTCAGGCAGGAGGAAGAAATGCTGCGTTTATGGTCTTCATAAACTTCATTCTTACAATGCAGGATAGACAAAGAAGCTGCACAGCATCTTCACAGGCAGTAGCTTTAAAAAGCATAAAATTGCCAATGGGTTATAAAGCCATGGAAATACTAAATATGAAAAAAAAGACCTACATTTTGGAAGCATTTTGGTCAGAATAGCTACATATAAACCTGGGACTCAGGAACACTTCTGAGCTACTGGATGCAGGCAGGAGTTTTGGCTCCCTACCCTCAAATGTTGGTTCTCTCAAACAAGATATACTTGCAGTTCAACTGGAAAAGAGGTAAAAAATGCTCCAAACAATCCAGAAGGTGCAAGGACTTCTTCGATCCAGTAGAACATGCACTACTGGGTGAATTTCAACATGGTCATTGAATGTCGGGTTGTGTTTGTGTAGATTCTAAACTCAGCTCACTGTTATGAAAACTTATCAAGAGGAGTCACCTAACTTGAACAGTCTTTCCAGAAAAGTACAGCAAAAGACAGAGGTAGGAGACAGCTGCCTTGAACAAGGTATGCCAGATCAAAGTACATTTTCAGCAGCCACTGCAGGTAGAGTTCTGCTCCTTGTTTAGAGAAGGTAGCAACAACACCACTGTCTTCATGTGGGTCAACCNGTGCGGTCTCACCAGTGCCAAGTAAAGGGGCACAACCACCTCTCTGCTCCTGCTGGTCACACCATTGCTGATACAGACCAGGATGCTGTTGGCCTTCTTGGCCACACTGCTGGCTCATGTTCAGCCATGCAGAACCCAGCACTTGGCTTTGATTTGGTACAAAATGCCTCAATTGTTTCAGGCAACTCTAGTTTGCCTCTATCTGCAAGTCATTCTTTGGCTTTACAGAACAGTTAGTGCTCCATACATTTTTCTTATTTGTATTACACACACTCCTTGGCACAGGGAGATGAAAGACACGGTAATTTAAGCCAAGAAAATCATCTGTGCTCTAATAAGAAAGCACTCTCCTTCAGGGCACAAGTTAACTCTCCAAGTGGAGGACAGATAGTCTACAAGGTTTTTATTGAGTAGGCAAGGTCAGGCCACCTGGGAGTACCAGCACTGTCACTCTGGGACACATCCCTGCCCTACATTCCTACAGAACAACATTCACAGCACCCAGACCCTCCTGTCAAAGGCCTCATTTGGCATGGATGAGTTTTTAGATCCTGGTATAACAAAGCTTTTGACTGACAGCCTGTCCAAGAAAAACCTGGTTTGAGGATGAAAATGGCTCTTGATTGAAGCTTCTCACCTCTTTTTATGAGCTGCCTGGCAGCTTTTACCTGTGATTTATTTTCTTCATGTGTTCAAGTGAAGTAAACTGTAGTGGGCTACTTGTAACTATCATTCAAGAGAGGTACTATAGCTTATGTCAACTCTCATCCTCCCCACATACATTTCTGCAGCCACGAAAACAAACAAAAACACACTCACAAACAATAACAGAAACAAACAAAAAAACCCAACATTTTTTTAGTGCTGTTTCATGAATATTTCCCAGCAAACAGAGAAAGGATGACAGAAAGCTGAAGAACAGAACTCCTTCATTTTACCTAGTAGCAGCAATCTTATGCTGAAGGAAGGGAGAAAGAAACCAAGAAAAATATCTTTGACTGAGCTTATGGAAGGAAAGTTTGCAATTACCTACATGTTAAGAAGGCAGGAAGGACAGCTTTTTAAAATGCAGATGAGAGAATAATTTTTCACAGGGAGTGGGAGGTGGAGTAAGTATAGTTCATACATTACACAAAAACACTGGAAATGTAGAATTATAGCAAAATTTCTGAATGTGAATTATTACATCCTCAACATCCTCATTACTTCCTAGGTCCAGGAAGGTTGTATAATGTTGTGTTTCCCATATTTTTTGCTTTTCACTCTTCCATCTAGTGGAGGTAACACAACAGCAAGAAACTAAGTTTATTACCACAACTATAAACTACTCTTGATAAAATAATACTGACAATCCTGGTTATCTAACTAATTTTGCTACACAGAATGAGCAGAGCTTAGCATTATAAGTTTATCAAAGCAAAATGGCTTCCTTCTCCATTACAAGTCTAAATGCATGCATTTTAAGGCTTCAAAACACAGTCTTGTCAGAGACTTAAGATATTATAACACCAGGCTTCAAACAGCAAAGTACTTCAAGCAGAATTGCCTCACTCCAGCATATACTTGGCAACAGATAAAGATTACTGCATATATAATATCTTTTCATTCTTATCACATTGTAATAAAAGGCTTTGTAGGGGGAAATTTAGTCAACTCAGCCACATGCTAATATTATACCAGTGAGTGATGGAGAAAGCTGTTCTCATTTTGATCTAAATACACTGGAGCCATCATTCTGCTCCACTTGAACTCTGTGTGAGCTGCAATAACACAACTCAGCCTTTATAAAACCAATACCAGTTAAAAGTAAAACCCCAGTATGCATTCTGTGGCTGCCCCACTGGCACAAGGACAAAGCACTTTGCTGTGTGCCAGAGCCAAGCAGAGCAGGCTACTCATAGAGCATTTCTAGTCCATGTGGAAACAAAGGTTGGGTGTCTTCTGCAGCTCACACTTTGCAGCCTTGGAGCAAACTACTGCATGTTAGCAAAGGAAAGGGACCAAGTGTAACATTTGCTGAGGGCTAACCTGTAAATTCCAGTACATCAGGGTATACATGCACTTGTTTTAAGACTTTGTTGTTATACATTGACAAAATACTTAATCAAGAGGATTGCAATTAAGTGTGACAACCAGACCTGAAGACAGACTAAACCCAGGAATAAATACCATTTGTTCTAAGCAGTGTATTATTAGCATACTATCATCTCTAATGTAATCAAAGCTTATGAAGTAAATTTGAGACAGCTAAGCTCATTTATTGTTTAGGAGTATAAAGCTTATAACTTATCCACAACCATCTACTACTCTCTTGTCTGTTTCTGGGACTCAGACAAGAAAATGGAGCAAGATCAGCTCAAAATTTCATTCACCTCATTACTCAACTTGCTTGCAATATATAATTCTGCACAATTAGACGACCTGAAGTTATTACTTTAAAAAAAGATCAGAAAAAACAAATTCCAGAGATAGGTCTTACTGGAACTCAACTGGCAGTTCTCAGAAGCAGAACACAAGCCAGCAATTAATACTGGAAAAAAAACCCCCAAGAAAGTTCACAGTAATCAAATTATTTTACAGATTAAAAGTTTTACCAGACACTTGACACAAAACACTCTAGAAGTCAGTCTAGAAGAGAAAGGAACCTTTGTAAACATCTGAGGTAATACGCCTAATTAAATCAGACACACAATTTTTCATAAAGCCACTTAAACATCTGTCAGGACACAGCATAAGCTAGGAGGAACTGATCAAACATCAGACCTAGATTGAGGACCACCTCAAAGCCAAATGGGGTGACAAATGACTGTGCTGTCCTAGGAGCAGGCAAGCAACCACAGAAACTCCAACTGTGCCAAATTTGCCCGTTTCTTGCCCACCTACTCCTCTAAATAAGATACTATTGACATGCCTGTTCCCCTATTACAAGCTACCTCTGTGCTGTCACACTGACATAAAGGTCAGGACATTCTACCTATTCTCCTTGCTCGCTTGAGCTGGAGACAGAGGTACTATTTACTCCTGCCCATGCCCAGGCAAAGCAGTCCAGTGGCAGTAGATATCTGAACATGGAAGTATGAGAACATCTGAGAATCAAAGCACACACCAACAAGGATCAAGTCACAAGGATTTAGCCACAGCCAGGAGTGGATATTGTCAAGAGTAAGAAAAGAGGCAATGAAAGAACCATCCTTCTACTGGCATATTACAGTAACTTCTAGTGCTAGAGTCTTCTTGAAACTCACTTTGTACCCGGTTTTTAGGAAGAATCAAAGTGATGCAACATGACCTCAGTGTGTTCCTTTCTACACCTCCCATCTTCAAGCATACAACCTCCCATGAAAAAACCTTAATGATAAAAGCAGCTGAACTGCCTTTGTGACTTGAACTTTGGTTTAAGAGATCTAGTACTAGAAAGATACTAACTAGATCTTGTCAAAACTATGCAGGTCAAACATGTCTTGCCACATTTCATACTTCAATGGAACATAACAAAATAATATTTACTACATAGACAAAGGTTGCATACAGAGGTCTGCATTAGGGAACAGATACTCCACCAAAACTACACTGTTTAACATTGAACAGTGCTTCACTCTACTGATAGTCCTGCTATGGCTCTCAGTGAAGTCAGGTCCTTCTCAAGATATGGAAGGGTCACAGGCTCACAACTTTATTTCCAGAAGGAAATTTCTGGGAGTGATGTCCTAACACAGAAGTTCAGACCCCTCTAGCAAAACCCAGGTTCATGATCTAAGAAAAAAAGAGCAACTCCAAAACACACATCGAACAGCTTTTTCCACAAGATGCACCACATTTAAATGAACTTACAGGAAGAGTGGATACTCGGAAAGCTTTTTCTGCCTTCAGACACCAGATCTGGATCACCTGTGCAGTGCATCTCAGAGTTCATTACTCCATCTGGAAAGCAGCGGTAAAAGAAATCGGGACGCGGTCTACAAAAAACACCATGGATATTCAAAATATAAAAGCTGTAGTAGCAAACAAACCTCAAAGTTATTATTACATTTACTGCTCATTACAAACAGAGTTCATTCCCTCCTGCCTTAACACAGCAACAGAAAGCATAGAGTCATTTAGGTTGGAAAAGACCCTTAAGATCACAGTCTGACAGGAAACACTGCCAAGTCCATCACTAAACCACATCCCTCAATTCAAGGTCACACTTTTGCAGGCAGGCTCTCTGAGGGAAGCTTCCAGTGCAGCGTGCAAGCAGGAGTTGTCTCTGAAAATGAACATGCAGGGTTACTCTTGCCTAGAGCAATCATTCTTGTACAGCACTTCCAGTGACAGAGCAAAGTGGAGCAACCCCACAGTTACCCAAGCCTTGCTGACACATCTAGCTGAGAACATAACTACAGCTTAGGCCACAAGATTGGCAGTAAAACCCCACCAAATTCTAACGCCAGGCTTGATGCTGATCCTCTAAATGCTCTGAACAAATCTCTGTGTTTCTTTTTAACCCTGCTCTCAACTAAGTGACAGCACATGGGTTTGACTTGTGTCATACTGATCCTGAGCTAATAACCCACGTAGCAAGGCAAATGACCACAGATTCAGAGACAAGCTGACAGAGCCTCTAGTTGGCTGGGAGTGCAGGCAAAATGAGCTCATGTCTGCCTGAAGATGGTGCAGACACTCTTAATTATATTTCAAAAGTACTCTTAAAATAAAAGTGCCAAGTATCATTACTGTCAGGGTATCAGTACTGTAGCAGAGAAAGTTCATCAGAAACCAAGCACATCTCTTGCTTCCTCAGTGCTGCAAAACAGGTAAGCAACAAATGCAGCATGGGACTGTATAAAACAGCATGTGAATTCAAGTCAAATAGAAATTTTCAGCTGAAATTATTCAAAATTTTGATAAAGAGACAAAAACATACCTTAAAAAAATATTTTTCAGAGAGTTTTGTTTGCTAGTATTTTTCTGAGCCCTTCATTCAAATTTATGCTTCCCTCAAAAAATGGCCAACCTAGGAGCCCACTTATTGCTTAGCTCCAAGATTTGTTCTGCCATGGATCCTGATGTTATCTGGAAATACCACATTCAGTAACATGCTTCACACAAAATGTTGGCACTGGGTTATTAGGAGAATCAACTGAGCCCTATTTGATCAGATGTGGCGCTGGCATCTGAACTTCAACACAACTCTTCCCTTCTGTGTTGCCAATTTAATGAACTGATTTCAGCTCACACCTTTCCCTTCAAACTCCTTGTTTGTCTGGACCTGCCAACCAGTCAAATAACAAAACACAAGGGCACAGGTTCCTGCCACAGTTGGATGTCACATAATGAAGCTGTACAAGACCTGCACCAGGGAGAGGACAGCTTCACAGGGGTCCCTTCTAATCAATGTGCTCTGGAGCAGCAGCTATGTTTTTATTAAGATATATTGCATTTGTCAACCTGTCTTCATCTCTCTTAACAGTTAAAGCCATCATTTATAACATGACAAGACTTACCTTCCCACTATTAATTTAATAGTATTTGTGCAGACGCCATTCAGAGCTAGAGCCAAGGAAACAGCTACAAAACAGAATGAACAAACAGAACAATAACCACCTAAATACCAAGCTATAAATTGCAGCATTACAGCATGTGATTTACAGACTGAAACCTTGATTGGATTGACAACTGACTGATCTTTGCAGCCTACTGCTTTTATTACCCAGACTAAGGACAGACCCCTGAGCATCGTAAAAACCACATGACTGACTTTATTCTGCTTTTACTCTTGAGAAATCTTATTTCCCTATGCAAAGCCAACTTTTCTATCGTGCCATTTGCACAGGCACAAATCATCAGATGGAAGCAATTATTAGAGAATCAAGTAGTGTGTTTATCAGTTTTGCAATTTACTTTGGGTCAAGTAAGAGATGTGTATGTGTTCATGTGTGTATATGTATATATACATACATATGATGCAATTAGACAGCTCATTTTCAGGCTCAAGAATTGCCTTTTGGCTAAAACTAGAATTAGATGCTTTTCTTCTTCTTTCAAAAGGATGTAGATGTTTTGACTAAAAATCTTGACATTTTCCACTTACATTTACTCACAAGA
>VYZX01016147.1:242743-314599 GCA_013401335.1 Brachypteracias leptosomus | reverse complement strand
TTTTTTTTTTAAATTACATTAGAGACATGTAAATGAATTGTGTAAAATAATTGCAATTTATGTATCTGTATGTATATGCCATGATGTTTTTTTCATTTTTTTACTTCTTTCTTTGAGTCTGGATCTGAAAGAGGTAGAATTTCATAGAATGAAGGAAGCAGAAATACACAGTAAGTCTGAAAGTCACAACTATAAAATCTGTGGGAAATTTAATGAACAGAAATTTACCCAAAGAGATTACTTTTTTGAGTATCACTTCTCTTTCTCCACACAAATTCATTTCAAGCACAAGACACATGCAGTGTCAGATCATTAAATGTGCGTATTTGGAATATTCCACAAAGTGCATTTCACTCAGGTTGGGTTTTTTTTTTTTCCTAAATACTGAGGATGCATTAAGATAATTGCAGTAGTCTAATTAGACTTTCTCCTAAAAATGACTTGTCTACAAGTGGTTTAATAGATTAAGGATTTTAAAGGGGTTAGAGAGAACCAGTTACAGTAATCAGAGAAGAAAAAGCGCTGAAGGTATCATGAAGGCTCATAATTAAACTGAAGCTTACAGCTCAATTAAACTTGAGCATCATTGTGCATAAAACATCAGTGGGCATCAAGAGCCCAATAAAAAGAGATGCTATCAATGTTAACAGCCAAAAGGTAAGACATAACATGGATTGGACGAAGTCTTCCAGATGAAGTCAAGGAAAATTGTGAATAAATTTGAAGTTGAAGAACAATTTAAGCCATGTCTAATAAGCTGATTAATATAAGTTTGACATTGGAGATACAGTAACTGCAAGACATAACACTGAGCTCAGTATTATGTAAATGACAATAAATTGGTTTTGAAGAGGGGAAATACAAGACTGATTTATCTGGTAGAAACAGGACAGGCAATGCCTTTGACTGTGAAAACACCACTTATGTCATCCAATTCTGCATAGTATTTGTTATATTTAGACAGGGACATCCCGACCTTAGTTTGGATTCTCATTTCACTTTTATAGCTATATAATTTGGCAGCACTTCCTATTTCAAGATCCCTATAATCACGTAACTCCTTTGTAAATATGTGGCAAATACTTTATAAATAAGCAATAATGGAGCCATCAAACAGATGACTTGGATTGTGAGTACACTTCCAAGCTCAAGGCAGCTTTATCTGTTCCTGGTAGTAGTTGAATTGTGTCAAATTGATGTACACCTTACACGATGCTTTCTTTTACATAGCTCAAGGGAGCTTAAGGGTCAAACCCACTGAATCTGTTGTGGAAATCTTTGTAGCAGAGTGGGTGATGCTTTGAATCAAAAGCTCATGGGATTATATCTTGAAGTTTTCATATTGCTTCTTTCAGTTAAGAGTTATAGTAACTTTTTTTTAAACACATGCAAGTGTAACAGCCAAAAAGTTTAAATGTTCTTGAATTCATGGAAATGTAAAAATATTAGAAAGAGCATATCAGTAAAATATTGTTATAGAAATTATTTCTGATATTACACACAGAAGAAATTTGTTGCAAAAGAAAATTATGTAAGAGAAACTGTTGTACCAGAAAACAGCTTTTGGTGCTTTTCTCTGGAAGGTACAGAAGGTGTTTACAATATCAACTAAAAAATTAAGGATGCATTGATTGTGCAATCCGTGTTTCTGTAATGGGAAGTTTAAGTTAGTGGGTGTGGGGAGTAGTACGGCAGTAATATTATAGAAATTGCAGAGTATCAAAGAAAGAATGAAGAGATTCTGGCGTGAAATGTTTTACACAGATTCTGCAAGATTCACAGATAGTAGTAAACCAATGTATCTAGATTCCTGTGCCCTTTCTGTTTGCAGCTCTGTATGATTTACCATTCTTACCCTCTTCTGCGGTTCTTTCAGTTGGTACCTGCAGGAACCTTCAAGTTCCACTTTGAGAAATATTCTATTTGGAAGAAAATGTCATCATTTAATGTAGAGGCAGAAAGAAAATCTGTAAGAAATATGCAGGGAAGTCCAAGTGCTAGCACATATCAGATCAAGGTTTTTCCCTTGCGTTGGCAGTTGGACTCAATGGTCTAACCATTGATGATCATGAAGGTCTTTTCCAACTTAAAAATTCTATCATTCTGTGTACAATATATTGTCTTCCTGGTGAGTACTTTGTAGAGCTTATAGGGTATTACTTGTGTAAAAGCTTTTATTTTGTCAGGAGCCAAATTATTAATTTCTACCAGTTTCAAAGAATTTTCATCTGGAAAAGTTTCCAGGTACCAGGGGGAGTATGTAGTGCAAAGAGAGTTTGAAGAGTGGTTCGGGTTTGAATCTGAATCTTCTGCATCCTAATTGAATGCTCCCGATTCCAGGCTGTTCTTTAGGAGTTTCTCTTTCCTGGATCAGAGTAAGAGGTAAATTCAATTGGTAGCTTGTAACTCAGTGATATTCAGTCAGAGGGATGGTGTCTCGCGGAATCCCAGATCCAATCATGTATTTGATCATGTCTTAATTAGCCAGTCTTCTGTTTATAGTGAAATGAAGATGCTCCAGAGCTAATTAGGAAGGGTCTATTAAGCCACATAGAAATGCCTTCCTGATTTAGAGCCTAGACACAAGTGAACTGGACATTGATGGCTCTGCAGTGAATGCCCAGATACGTGCTCTGTGGCAAAGGAATTTGTTTACTTTAGCTTAGCTCACAGAGGAAGCAGGATAAACCAATTTAAATTTGTCCTGCCTGGTTAGTTCATGTGAGGTAAATTGGTAGTCTTTGATAGTACTTAGGTTTTATTGTGAGATCAATAGTTAAGAATACATTTTGCACTAGCCAAAGCAGCATCTTCGCTCCTTCTCAGGACCTTAAGTATTATTGTTGTTATTATACTTATTAGAGCTTTGTTATATTACATTAAATAGCATTAACTGAACTTATAATTACTATCATTGTAGTCCACATGGTATTAACTGTTATGTTGTGATAATATGATCATATTATAATATTATTGGTGATGGTGGTAGTGATACACATCCATTGCTGTACATAGGTAAATTCTTTGTACATCTGAAGCAATGGTAGGAACACGATGGAATGAAAGACTTAAATGATTGCAGTGAGAACAGCAGAAGTAAAGACCTAAAAATCACTAGTGAAAATCTCCCCTTTTAATTTTAGACCCATAAAATGTACAGGAAGGCACCTCTGAACTTCCTAAAGGAAAGGATTTCCATTTAGGGTCATTGGAAAACAGAGACTAAGGTGCTCAGAACATCTCTCCAAGTCAATACACCAGTGTTAAAATTACTTATCACTTTGTTTAGGTCAATTGCCAGCTTTTGTTCTGACACTTTTTGAGTTACAGTAAGCTAAAGGGGTCTGAACTTGCCCCAAGAGAAAATGCTGTTGCCGAAAGCTGCAAAGGGGATGAGTTTGGACCATGTCTGTATCCAAATGGTATCTTGATACAAACCTACATGTACAACACAATTGTAGGTGCCCATGCAGAGAGATCTTTTGAGCTTGACGTATTTTATGTGAGCCCTTTATCCTCCCATTTAAAAATACCCAGTATATTATATATAAGAAAGAAACCAACAAAACCAAGCGAATTCATGAATCCCACACTCTGACACTTTCTAGGTTGTTCAGTGTATACTGTGATACTTGATGTTTATGCTATTATAATTCACTGACCTGAGTGAGCAAAGAATGAAGAGTGCAGTATTTCATCTTGAGGCTTTTTTATTTTTTCCCAGAAGATACAGTTAGTAGCACAAAAAAATTGTATTATCACAAAATTGTATAAAAATAAATTCCCTCCCCCCAAGCCAATAGGTATTCTTTTACAGCTGGGAGGCAGAAAAACATATTGGATGAAAACATTACAATATTTAAGAACCACATGGAGTTGTAAAAATTGGAATGATTCCTCTAAATCTTCTGTAAAATGGTTAATCAGTTGATCCTTAACAACTGCTATGTACAGTACAGAGAGCTTATAATTCACAAATGCAGGTTCAAACAGTGTTCCCCAAGGATGGAGAGAACAGATTGAAACACTGAAAAGAAAGGGGAGGGAGACAGAAGGAAAGAAAGAATTAAATAAAAAGGTCAAATTCTTCTTTTCCTTTTCTTCTTTTGCATTTTCCCAGTTATTGTTCCCTGTCTCTTAACACAGAAAATAACCTTATCTTCTCTCCCTCTCTCAATGGAAATGGAAAAAATCAGTTGCAATATATTTTTGAATGCTAATTATTAAACATACTTGCTACTTTTTTTGACCCATAACAAATCCTGCTATATTTTACAAAGTTAAAAAAAGGGACTCACCTGCAGTAAAAGAAAGGGAATATATATTTTTTTTCTTTTTAATGACAGTCTAACAATAGTCACACAACTCACTAGTGCATTCCAAAAATTTCATGCTGTCATCATAAAAATCTGACTGTAGCAGAATCTGTCTGGCACTAGACATAGCCCTAATGACCCTAAACTCACATACGATCCCTGGTGATCAGAAGAAGAAAAATACAGTAAAAATAGAGAAATATGTAAACTGCTTAAGTGACAGAAAAATATTCTCTGGAGAATGTCATTCATTTTTTTTCTGTCTTTCACAACTGTCAGAAGTACCAGCTCTCTGAACTTGTCTTTTGTTTTATTTAACTGGAAGCATAGGAGAATTTACTACTCACTTGGAAAGTAAAATTAGTTATGAAGTCAGGTCATTCCTCCATTTCTACAGTTACAACAGTACATTTACACTATTTAAACAGGAAACATAACAGAACCCTTTCCACTTTTACAAATGTTAGGAGTGATGAATTTCTTTCATCAGACTTTTGTTTCTTTGTGTTCATGTACATTTCTCATGTAATGAGAAATTATGTTTCAATGTAAACCAATAAATAAGGTTTTACATGAACATAGAAATGTCTTAATGAAATCACACATGCCTTAAAAAAAAGTCCTTTGTATGTGTTTTTTTTTGTTTTAATATGAAATAGCTTGATTTTAATTGTGATTCATTTCTATCATTGCTATAAATTAAGTAGGAAGGCATTTATAGGATTCTTTGAAAGTTCAAAAGCATTCTAGAGAAATTATTCTAAATAAATAAAGAATTTAATAGTTTGATTTTTTGCCATATTGTGTGACATTTGATGTTTTTACCTCCAGCTTTTGAAATCAGTCTGATAGTAGAGACTTCTTTCTGTCTCTCTCAACTACAGAGATAAGACTGAAAATATGAATCTCAAATGTGCTGACCCTAAAAGCAATGAGAAATATCAGTGCAGTATTGCTCTGAATAAGTTACTGACACTTTAAAGCCAATTGGTGTTTAATTCATTATGGTTTTTCATGTTAGTGGTTAGCAGGAGTAGTCTTTCTGTGCTGTTTTGTTTGGCTGTATTATAGCGATGTGTTTTACGCGTTACCGTGAAACCATTGATTTCTCTGTGACTTGGGTCTCTCTCGTTCTTGGGTTGGGCTCTGAGTACCACATGAAGCATTTTCTTTCAGGTTCTCCTTTTCCTCTCATGGAAACTCTTGAAGGAACATTTGACTTTTATGGAGCTCTTCTGAGGTGAACAAAGTCAAACTTCCTTCTGAGTGCTGTAGATTTTCCACTATGTGAATTTTTGCTACTAAAACCATACAAAAAAGAAAGACCCATATGACCAAAGACCTAGAAAGTCATAATTCAGATGTGCAAAGATCCTGTATTTGCAGGGGAAAATCCTCTTATCTGAAAAGAATTCTGCCCTTGTACGGCTTGGAAATACAGATATTGGGGGATTTGCATCTGTGCAAACAGTAGCTGGGCAATAGTCTATCAGAAAGAGACATTATTTTAGTTGCTGATTCATCAGAAAGATTGTTATCCCAGTCTCCAACCAAAGAAGCTAAAAATGGGCAAATTGTCAGCTCAGTACAGTCCTAAGCTGTATTTCAGCCAGGGAGGTATTTTCCCAGAAAAATGTAATTTCTTCCCATATAACTGGATATCTCAGCATACCAGGAGCTTGGAGAATGAGAAACAGGCAATTTCAAAACCAGGTTTCCTGATATATAAAAACTTGATTAAAGCTGCCAGAAATCCTGTACTCAACGTGTGCTGAGGCAAACATTAGCATCCGTGAGTCCACTCCCTCCTGATCAAACTGTGAACATCCTTGTGTTTAACTGTAACAGTTTATAGATCTGGGGCTGCATCACTGTAGTATTTTATGCCTTGCAAATATTAACAAATCTGGCTTCATAACATCCTGAGAGGTAAGGTCAGGAAAACGTCACATAAATATTTTAATCTCTCTTCTTGCAGAACTTTCACTTCCCTTACTCACATCCTTTATGTTTGTTGAACGTGTGTTTATTGGTCTAAGTTTTCTTAAACCAAAACAAAACAGTAATTTATCTGGTTTATTTCTTTCAAAATGGTGTTCTTAAAGTACATCTTGCAGATAGATTATCTGTCCCTCACAGCAAAGCCTCACAATGGGAGTCTAATAATTGCTCTTTTTCTAATTTCACTAAATGAGTTATAATTATTTTATGTCTGTTTTATGGTTACTGAATAGTATTAACCTAAGCTCTAATTATAATATAGCTTCCAAAGAAATGTATGGACAATAAATTGATGGACTGCCAGCTTATGTAGGAACATCACATAAAGCAGATATACAGCCAATAGTTTAAGGCATTGCATGTTAAAATTCAGGGGCACAACTTGTTCATGAATAAGTAACAGGGTGTAAATTCATTTATCTTTTTTAGTAAATCAAACAGAGAAGGGCATGACTAATATTTGTCAAAGTGAAAGTACAGTTAAAGTTGAATGTTACTTAGATCACTAGGATTGGAAGTCTCAGAGTCTGAAAGTCGGGTTAGTTAACACTGTAATGGTAATTATGGATATAATGTCTGTTTTCTTATTATTTACCCTGTATTAGAGCATTGTGAATGCTACTGCCATAAATGAATCTGTTTTTCACGTATAAAGTGGTTCTTGACCAAATATTTTGCAATTCTCTTATTGTCAGAGATGATTGAAGATCAAGACGTTAAGAAAGATTTTAACATCTGTGCATGCTTTATATAGCCTCTACCTACCCCTGCCAGTGTGATGTCTGGCTGCAGATTTGCTGCCATGGACCCTCATACCCCTGTATCCCTGGAGGTGACTGAATCTCCTCCTGACAGAGCTCCCTGCGGCATCCAGCTCCCTCCACACACTTGGCCGCCTCCCCCTCACCCATCCGGAGGGGATGTATGGCTTGCTTGTGTCAAAATAGAAAATCAAATATCTTTGGGCATTTCTCATCCGTTCACTGGACAGGTCAGCAAAAAAATGTTATTTGGCCCCAAACCCTCAGCAGTGGCCTTCAGTGTGGTTTTTCCTTTTGCCTTTGGTTGGGGATGCTGCTTTGGGACACACCGACTTTTTGCTAATAGAACGATGCCTGACCAAACCCCCAAAACCAAGCACACCAGAAATAAAAAAGAATTACCATCCCCAAAGGTGATCTTTCTCATGTAGAGACACTGAATATATACGACACCCGTTCATCCTGCATTTAGATTTTAAAAGTCGGTTGCAGACTTGTAGTTGAAAAGCGCTGTTTGAATTAGGTTCAGACTAAACAAATTAGATGTGTAAAACACACCTGGCTCTTATCTTGCTAACAGCTAAACCTTGGACTATGAGAACTAAATAAAACCTAGAAGCCATTTCCTGGCCACTATGTGAGATTTCCCCTTAAGTTTATTTTTTAAGCCTCAGTGTCTGTTTCTTAATTACTTAAAGGTCCGTGGATTCATTCTGTTGTATGAAATTGAATATAAATTGTTTACCAGACTTAAGGGGGCAAGGAGATTATGCACTTTCTTATTTTTAATATTTCTCTTTCCTATCTGCTGTGACCAGACAGAAATTTCAAGCAACAGTTCTTGGAAAACATATGGAGATCAGCCTGGGAGTTTTGTAAGGTAA
This sequence comes from Brachypteracias leptosomus, assembly GCA_013401335.1. Classification (NCBI taxonomy): domain Eukaryota; kingdom Metazoa; phylum Chordata; class Aves; order Coraciiformes; family Brachypteraciidae; genus Brachypteracias; species Brachypteracias leptosomus. The sequence goes on along the minus strand of VYZX01016147.1, from coordinate 306,637 downwards.
GGGAGCGGCTGCAATGCCGAGATGTCTGACTGCTGATTCTGCTGAGCAGCTCTGCATCCTTTATGTTTTGAAGTTATTTTGTTGTAACCATTTTCAATTTAATTTAGTTTGGCAATATATCCTTGTTTCTAAAGGTGTCTACACTTATTTGACTACAGAAAATATTTACTTTTCTAAAGGGCAGCTTAACCTTTGTTTAAATTTGAGGTGAATGAAAGGTCATTGTAATTATTTGCTGTATTATTTGTGTCACATCTGAGTTACCATGAAGGCTGAACATGCATTGCCCTTTATTAGGAAACTGCTTAACAAACCCCAATATAACCACATTTTGGATCCACCAAATATTTTATTAAACCAATAGCTTGTGCAGGAAACTTTCACTTCTCCTGGGCTCTGATTGAGAATACCTAAGTTAGCAGGAGGCTTTCTCAGGGGATGAGGTAGAGATGGGTGGTTTCTCAGGGCAGCTTGTAGCTACTTGGTTTTAAATATCTTGCAGTTGGGTAAAGGGGAAATTTGAGTTCAGTGCTTCCTGATAAAGAACTGCAGAGTATAGAAATTGCAGTAGAGATGGAGGTTTTGTAACTGAGGTGGATTCTTGGGAACATCACACTGCTTCTGCTAACAAAGGCTTAGTTTCCCACAACACTCTCAAAACAAAACTTCCCCATAACTTCTTTGAGAGGTAAGGAAGAAGAGGTGTGCAGTATGGCTGTAAGCTATAACTGAAAGTTAGATGGGATGTTTTGATCACATCTACAGGGAGGAGAGTTTACCTGTCCTGCAGAAGGCTGTTATTTACTGCAGGAGGGAGCTTCACCGTTGCAGGCAGCATGGATGACTGCATCTGGCTCCTTCTCAGCTGGGGCAGGTGTAATTCCCGGAGTGAAGGCCAAGATCACCCTCTAATTTTGTTGCTATTGATTTGTTGCAGCGTTTCTGGTCTAATGCTTACTATTTGTGAGATGTTACATTGTGTAAATAAAGTTGTCACCTCTACCTTGATACAAAGTTGTGATCTAGTGGATAATGAATTGCTTATCTCATTTTGAGACAAAAACCTCAATGCCTTTGCCATAGAAATTGTCTTTTAAGTAGAGCAAACAAACATCTACCCTTAGATTAGCGTGTCTGGTTAAAGACTGAAAAGGTTTCACTTGATAGTGCTCAAACACAGAAAAAATGAGGTTCAAAGAAGTGTTCAGGAGCAGAAACCCCACCATGAATTTGCATGGATGCACTAGTAATATAGGATTCAGCATTCAATAACACAAGTTATATTGTGGTGCTGTAAAAAGGAAATTGTTTAAATGGATAAAAGGTATTACAGCAAGCACCAAAAAAAGGAATAACATCCTTTTTCAAGGTATGAGTCTTGTTTGCATCAGTCACAAAATGCTGCTATTCTCCTGCGTACAGGTGCAATTAGGATTACCTCAGCTCCAGGCTGTGTAAAATGGGACAGGGAAAAAGGAAGATTATGAGCNAAGGGGGCCTATGTTTACGTAGGCAGGGGAAGGTCTATTCAAAAGGGTTTGTAATGATAGGACCAGGAGTAATGGTTTTAAGCTAGGAAAGGATAGATTTAGGCTGGATATTAGAAAAAATTTCTCTAATATGGGGGTGATAGATCACTGGAATGGGCTGCCCAGAGAGGTGGTGGAAGCCTCATGCCTGGAGTCATTCAAGGTCAGGCTTGATGGGGCTCTGAGCAACCTGACCTAGGTAGAGATGTTCCTACTTTTGTAGGGAGGTTGGACCAGATGACCTCTGGAAGTCCCTTCCAGCCTAAAACATTCTATGATTCTGTGAGATCCAACAAAATCAGAAATGAAACTGGAATTTGGTCAAGGCAGGGGATGACTCCTATGTTAGCTGGGAATGTATCATCTAATATTGGATGACAAGTGACCTGCTTACATGGACCAGAAGTCCATATCCCAAGCAGGAGCCCGACTGCTCCAGTAATAGTGAGCTAGTCTGAAGTGCAGAGCGTATGTAGACACCAAGGTCTAATTTAAAGTCAAGAAACTTCACTTGAATTTGTTATTTGGAAAATATTCCAAGAGCAGCTTGTTGTGATAGACTGTGCATAAATAATCAGCACCTCCCAAGCTACTGCCATGATAAAGCGTGATAACCGGGAAGGGTTACTGCTTCATCACATCACTCTGATGGTTTTATATCTGCATGGCAAAGTAGCAAACATATATGGATCTGAAAGTGCTTGATATGTGGGGTATTCAGAGCATGTTTTTTTCTATTTGTGTATATTTATGGTCACTCACTAAAGGAGCAGTGACCCTTTGATAGATTAATATAACGTACTTCAGATACGGTAGCACAAATTAAATGACTTTGACAGTGAAGAAATGAGAGGTCTTCAGTTTGAAAATCTTTCCTAAAAATCAGCCTGGCTGCCAAAGTACACTGCTATATTGAGTCACTCCTATCTTTTCAATAAATAGAGTTTTTTTGTCTTTCACTAAACAAGTTCCTTTTAACAACATCCATTTAGAAACATCAAAGAGAAGATGGAGGTGTGGGAAATAGCCAGCAATCACTAGCCAGAACCAGATTGCATAGACCTTTAAGGGGTCAGGTGAGAGTATTGCTCCGTGGAAATACCGATGGGAGCAAAGGGAAGCAGAGAGGTGTCTCTGTGCGACCTCGCAGCGGGAGACGAGTGTGTGGTGCCACAGCAAAGGTTTGCCTTGGCAAAGGTCCACTGTGGGGAAGGCTGTGCAGGTGTTGCACCCTGGCTTTGTTGTTCCACAGATGATGTGACAGGGGCTCAGCTGGAACTGATGCCATTTTCCCCTCGTTGCTGAGGATAAAGTCAGATTTCGAGAAACACCAAAGGCTTGAAAAACATTTGTGTTTGCATTCACAAAAGAACTACCTGCAAGACAGAAGTCTCAGATCAGAAGTCATCTTGTAAAAATCCTGGGGAGTATTGTTAACCCTCAGTGCACGTTTGGTGATGTGTCAATCTTGTAGCGATACCGCTTTTGCTAGGAAATCATAATTTATTGAGGTCAACGGGGTAATGGGCTGGACTATGTGCTACCAATTGGTAGACATAAAATATATTTAGTCCTGTGACATACCTAAAAGGTTTTCAATAGAGGGAGGCGCACAATCAAACATGTGATGAGTTGTTCTCTTATTTTCTTCCCAGAGCATTCTTTTCTTTCAAAGATAAAGGACAAAGAGAGAAAGTTGATGTTTAAAATAAAAAAAAGCTGGGTGGCTGTTATGCGCAGATGTGTGTTTTATAGTTTAATATTTTGTGTGGGAAAAAGCAGTTGGGATTCTAAGCAGACATGATGTAGAGCAATTTAAATAATAGAGCACGTCAAATTTTTAGGAGCGCTTTAAGTTAGAAGTGATCTTGGTTTTGGGCAGGCTTGATGTAGAAAGATCAAAAATTATGAGAGTTCCAGATATACAAGAACACATTGGTGTGAAGGTAAGCACTAATATATCAGATTAGGACAAAGTAGATTTAAAAAATGCAACAAAAGAAGAATTAAAGCAGCAAAATTTGTCTTACTATATTCTTTCAGTTTATTTATTTGACTTCCATCATTCTGTCATTTTAAATATCCACTATGAGGTGGAATAAAGATTCTCAAAGAAGAATATTGAGAATAAATATTACCAAAAATGCAGGAATTCTGCTCTTGCCTCTGCGTTCCCTGTGGACTGTTCATCTCCCATGGGGAAGCAGGTTGTTGATCAACACAGAGGAGGTATCCACCAGGACTGCCCATCCTTCCTAGGTGAAAGAGCAGGGTGATGCAGGAGGAGACAAGCTCATTATTGAGTTTCTCAAAGGCCACAGGGCCAAGACTGGGCTAATAAATTCTTCTTTAAAGTAAGTAAATGCTTGTGCTGCCTCATGCCCTCCCTGTAGTCTAGCAGTATATTTTCTGGGTGCTGTACAACTGTCCAAATTTTCTTCCAAATCACAGATGTTTTTCCTACTGGGCCGACATAGAGAAAGTTTTTCAGTTGCTTGTTTGTTTTTTTGATCTGGGGCTTTTTTTGGTGATTTTTGTTTGTTTGTTTTGTGGTTGGCTAGTTTGTTGCTGTTTTGTTTTTTTTAAAATTACTATTGTGTCATCAGCAACATCCATACAGTTGGAAAGAAATGTAGTACTGCAAAATATAAAATTGCTCAGTGTCCTGGTTTGAATTAGAACCAAACCAATTCTGTTCAGTGATTTTACTTCCATCTGAGTCTCTGTTAACTAACTGCACTTTCTGAAGCTCACAGCGTGTTTTTGCAGACAGTGTCTGCTTCTAGCAGTGATAACACTTGATGTTTAGAGTTATTACCAAGGATTGGTGTGCAGACCAAGGTCACTGCTACATCTTGTGTACCACATCTGGGGGTGCAGAAAGTGAAAAGCTGCACCTGTGGGGAGGAGTGGCCAGGACAGGTGACCCTCAATTGACCAACGAGATATTCCAGCCCCTATACGTCATATTCAGTATAAAGCTGAGGGATCACGAGGATCCTGACCCTTTGCCTTAGCCCTTAGACCTTAGAGCTTCCTCCTCTTCCCTTTGGGATCCTTGGGACTTCCTCCTGCCTTCGGTGGATCCATCCTTTCCTTTTGGCCTTTGTTTCTCGGTCCTGCCTTCAATTCATGTGTTCTTGAACCCAGCTCCTGAACCCAGTTCCCATCTGCTGCTGAGCCCAATCTGGGACTTCCCCAGTGCCTGCTCCACAGCCTCAGTGGTGACGGTGACGTAATTGCTATCAGGGGGAGGTTGGGTTCAATACTCGTTTTTGTGTATATTTCCTTTTATTATCATTATCTCATTAAAGCTGTTTTAGTTTTCTTTCCTAATCCAGAAGTTTTTTTCTCTCTCTCTCATTCCCTTCCTCTCCCATTTGGGAGGGGAGGGGGCCAGAAGTCTCTCTCCCTTATCCTCTTCCTCTAATTGGGGTGGGGGAAAGAGGGGTTAACAGAGAGCATCTGTTTGTAGGAGGATTGGATCTAAACCTCGACACTCAGCTTGCTGGAATGTGATGTGATATGTGTGAAGTTTCCCTGGAGGAGCCTGTGCTTGTGGCAGGTGGAAGAAGGGAAATCTCTGGGGCTGGAGGGTGTCTGCTTGTGGGAAGGGCAGAACATGCCCATGTGGACTAAGGAGAGTCTCCCTGGGTTGACAGGCGCTCTAACACCAGGCTTTAATGCTTGATCTATAGCACGTCCATGCAGCATTTGATTAAACTGGGCCTGAATGCCATTTGAATTAATCCCATTACCAGCTTGTCTGTCCAGATCAGTTATTTCAGTACCAATATCCATTATGGTCCTCTGAATACCGAGGAGCATCAGTCACCTGTCATGCTTTTGGGACTGGCATCGTAGATCAGATGTAAAAGGCACATAGAGAGTCTCCCAGACAGGTATGTACTATCTGTAAGAGAGAAACCAATGACCCTGCTGAACCTGATGGCTGGGTAAGAAAAATAAGGGTAGTCTGGAGGATGAGACATACGAAATCTCAGTTTATTTTCCATGGGAAACCTTCAAAGTACCCTCAGTTTTGCAAAATATAGGTGCTCTCTTAGGGGCTGTTTTTTCTTATTCTTTCTTTACCTAATACCTAACATAAAAACATGATGCTCAATTATGGTGCAATAATATGATACAAATTATATTATTATTATCTGTAACTATGAAGATAAAAACTTTAATGGGTTTGTAGCAATCCTTCACCAACTGGAGCACAGAGTAAATATCTGGATACAAAGATTTTAGACACTTTAAGCTTTTTATTGCATCAGAAATCTCCAGTTGCTCTGGCTACTTCATCTCAAATAAGTTCATTGCTACAGTGGGTGATTTAGTTAAGTAACCAAATATTCTTGTCACTGAAGAAACTAAGCATAATGTATTATATGTCTCTTTAATGCCTGGTTCATTATACTTGTATTGATTTACATTGTTTGCTATTTTGACATATTTTTTTTCTATTCATAAATGATGTGTTTTGTGATACTGCATAGGTGTTCTTTTCCCATTGGACAAAGCTTCTTGCAAACATGGTAATGAAAAAAAGATCCCTCCCTCAAAGCCCTGTCCCCTCTACATTTAATTCAGTTACATCTATCATCATGTAGCAGAGTTTTTCAGTGTCTCTCTGTACATGAAGACACTCATGTCTACCTCTCAGGAAAAAATCCTGTGTATTTTAGTAGAAGTACAACCAACAATGTTTTATACAAATATGATTAAGCCTATTAAAATTTAATAGAGAATATGTGGGTTTTTTTCCTTTTTTTTTTTGCATATCCCATATATTTCTGTATATGTGTTATGATTTTATGAGCTAAACTCTAGTGGATAATTTGAAAGAATCTATAAGAAATTACAAAGAATTTCTCCCCAAGTGTTTTGTTTTATACAGGCATTATAGATATATAATTTCACATGTACACACTTTATTTTTCTTATATTAAAAATGACAAAAGGATTTTCAAAGCAAAAGCATTTTGGTTTATAGCTAAAAAAGGAAAAAGAGATCAGGGTTTCCTGCATCCTCATAACTGGGAAGTATCTTGTTTATCAAACTTTACACAAAAAATGTGTTCATCATCACATACCTTGAAATGTCCAACTTTTCCCAAACTGAAGTGGCAAAACTTCTGCAGAAAACCCTGAAACTGTCTTTAGATCTGCCTCTCTTTTCATGCCAGTGCCTAACTGGGAACAGAGTGAGATCTGAGGTGGTGTAAAAAGTAATTATTGCATGTGTCTCTTGCCTTCTGACATCAATTTCCTTATATAAAGGCAAGTCATTTTATAGCAGTGGTTTACAGCACTAAAGTACTTCTAAATGAACGGGGGAAAATAATCAAACGGCGAGGGCTGTCTTCTTCAGTTTGCATGATAACGCTCCACTCCGGCCCTGGGACTGGACCAAGGTAAACTGAAATAAGGATTAACTGACAATAGCAAAGGCTAATTTACAGAAACCACATGAGGAGTTCCTGAGCACAGCCCAGATAACAAAAATATTATCAATGTTGTTTACAGTGAAGTCAGTCAGTTTATTAGTTAGAGTGCTTCATTATGTATAAAAGATGCCAATGATAGTCTCCTAGTCAAAATAAACAGGCATAAAGTGTTCCACATATACAGTTTGGAGAGAACAGTTACTTTTCTATTTATTTAATAATTGACCATAAATGGAGTCAAAGTGCAAAGGGAAAAAAAAACCCTTAAAAAAAGCAGCACACTAAGGGCTTTTTGAAAGATTGATAAATAATGTGGAATCTCAATTAGGCTTTAGAAGGAATGCAGATATTAAAAATTTGGTCAAGAATCTAATTAGCTGGAGGTAATTAAACAGTCTCACACGGGGTCATTAATCTTTTCCACAGACCTTTGATGTTTTGCACACTGTCTTCTAGTCATTAATAAAATTCATAACACTCCTCTTTGTGGTGTTTTATCATCGTGTTTTTCTCTGTAAGAGCATAGAGCAAGTGTCATTGTATCACAAGGGCCTTACTTTAATTTCTTTTTTTCTGCTTGTTAGACTTAACTCTTTCTTGAACAAAATGATACCAATTTAAGCCAGAAGTTTAAGTCATGTTTTTAAATCCTTGATACGCTGTCCCCGGTAGCTTTCAAAACCCATACATTAAGAAAGAAACCAAATGTTTCTGACACATCTAGTGAAATAAGAAACTTTTTTTTCAAATCTAGTTCATTTGTCCAGTGCTTACATTTGCAAATTGGTTCATACATGAGTCGTATCCATTTCACAAAAAGTAGAGGATTATTATTTTGCTTTCTTTCTTTACCTTAGGTTTCTCTTAATGGCAAGTCCCTTGTAGGCATAACCTGTAGTGAGTGGTTAATTTTAGTGGCGTAACTAGAGAGCTCTTGAGGACAGGGCTGTGATAGAAGTGAGGAATAATTATGAAAAAGAACTAAGTAAAATGGAAATTTGTTCAACGTGACTGATTTTATGTACAGTCTCAAAAAGGAAGCAGTACAGTACTTCAATAATGCATTATCCTGACATATTTCAAAGACAAACTGTGTTCAAAAATAGCTGAATTTAAAAGGCAAGAAAGCTACAAAGGACGCCTTTGCAAGATATAAAGATATGATTTCTATTACAAATATTAATATAAATATAAATACGTATAGTGTGTGTGTGTTGTATATTTAAGGATATTTGTATTACAAGACATACCTTTATGAGCTGTTACATAGAGTTGTATGAGTAAGTATAAATAGAAAGATATATAAATGGTTTGTTAATGAAATGTTTGTGTCTATCCAATGATATTTCACATTTTAGGCGAATACATTTCAGAAATAGACAAATCCATTGTTTCATAAAAGTATTTGGAGATTTTGAGTTTTGGTCTGAACTGTTTCAAGCATTTGCTCATCTGCGGCAAGAACGTGTTGAGTCATTATAGGATGCAGAAACTGAGCTCATATTTTACATTATCTTCTGTGAGATGCGTAAAAATGTGCACCTTCCCTTCAGAACAAGTGAAGAAATGTAAAATGGTCTTTAAATACTGTTATAAGTGGCAACAATTGGAAATGTTGGTGGGGATAGTTTTTGTGTTTTTATGACTGATTTGCACAGCTGAAATGTGACAGATTTGTGCCTAAAAAGCTGGATGATCTTATCTGCTATTTTAGCAAGAAATCACACTTGATGCCGTTTCAGGAGTAAGAGGAATTAATGAGAGACAGGAATGAAAATATCTAAGAGTATATAGTTATCTAGAGCAATCATATTCTGAGCTTGTGAAGTGTTGTTCCGTTTATCTTGTGTGTTCTGCCCTTGCAGAGTTGTCTGATAAGTCTCTGTCACTACTTGAAGTTGCTACTTTTTGTAGTATCTTCTATTAAGTTCATATCCAAAATGTGGCATAAGGTTGTCCAGACCAGAAAAAAAAAAATTTAAAAATATATAGCTACAAGGCTTTCAGTAAAAAATAAGTTTCTTTCTCCATTGAATTTTAAATATAAAATTTTATGTGTCATTTTCTCAGAGGAAGGAAATGATAGCAATTATTTTATTCCCATATTACTGGGCAAAAATGTTTTCCTCTAAAAATATCAAACAAACCGCATAATATTATGCGGAGTGATCTACTTAAAAGCAAGTGGGAGATGGACAGCAAGGATTGCTCTCTTTTGTGTTTACTTGTAATTTATAAACAAGTTCTGGAGTCTTTTTTCTTCCAAAAAAATAAGGAGGAGAATGTTTATACTTTTTATTCTGATTAAAAAAATGTTTCTTACCCACTTAAGGCTATTATTATGGCAGGAAAATTGATCACAAGATGAAATGATAAAAACTGAGCAGTTACTAAGAGAAAGTCCTGTTAAAACTGACGTTTTTTTTTTTCCTCTGTAATGCTCATGCATTTTCAGTGACTAATTAACTTTTCAATAAGGACTTTATCTTCAGTGATTTGACCTCGCTTTCTTTTACAATGTGAACCACCCAATAACCTCAGGAGTTCCACCAGGAAAATAAAGAAGGCATGATGATGTCCCCATTCCTTCCAAAGTAAACAAAGAATAAAAATCAACAACGACCAAACAAAATCGAGCAGGCTTCCAAGGTTGCTGTGGGTTCTGTTAGCATCAGAAATACACTAAAGCAGCCTGAATCTTCCTTAAAAACGGGTTACTTTTAATGATAAATTTTAAGTAAATTGCAGGTGCCACCTTGTGACCTTTCTTCAAAGTGATGGTAATGAGATCCATAGGTGATTTAGCCTACTTAATAATAATGAGATTGATACAAGGAACGCTCACATTGGCAACAATTTGATAATTGTTTGAGCAGGAAGAACTAGCCCTCCCTGGTGGTTTGAAAACATAGCTGAGATTTGAAAAGCTGTACAGAGCTCTTATTTAATCTGAGCAATTCTATAATGATGTGAAAAGGTAAGTGTTTTTGATTTAGTGATGTCTATATTTCAAGAGACAAGATGTTGATGATAAAGGAAAAAAAAGGCAAAAGATGAATGGCTGGTTTCTGGAGACATCTTTTGGCTTAATATCTAACACCATGTATGTCTGTGTGCATTTCTCTCAGTTTTCCCACTAGTAAAATGGAATGCTAATTAGATTTTGATTACAGTCAGTTTTTAAAGTGTGGAAGGCACACATTTTGTTGTTAAATACTAATGTAATAACTGGACACAATCCTTCAAATCTCATGTGCTATCAGGGCTGATCAGCTGGATAGAAAACATATACACATTGCTTACCAGTGTGGTCCATCTTTTTTCTGTGATCAAAATTACCTGGGAGAAGAATAATGAATCCAGTGAAATATGGGAAAATTTCAAGTATATAATACAGGAAAAATTCTGTATGTAATAGAAGAAAATTGACATTTTTTTGAATGGTCATGCCTTAAAAGTTAGGAGGTGAAGATAAATTCTTTGCTATAGGGAGTGTGAGTTTTGTATTAAAAGTTACTGGGGTTTACATATCTAAAAGTCTATAAAGATAAGTGTTAAGATATAAGTGTCCAGGAGTGAACCTGAATACTAGTTTCAGTGACTCTGAATTCAGTCCCTAAGTGATGATGCTGCTGCAGGTGATCCTCTTCAGTCACCTCGGTTACCCCATTGCAGACTGCCCTGCTGGGGAATCAGTAGAGATAGAGCGCCCTGGACAAGTCATCAGCATTCTGTTGAGCAATAAATGTTCTTGAATTTTGAGGGTGGAGAATACGAAACATCTTTATCCTTATTAGGTATAGCACTTTTGCATTTAGTAGTTAGGATATAGTATGTGGGTAAAACAGCTATGGTACCAATATATTGCATTTATAGGGCTGATCCACTGGCAAAATATATAAAGTTCCTGAGCATAGATGCAATTTTTTAATATTTAAAATCCATTTAGATACTATATTTCAACTTTAAACTAGTTTTGGGGGTGAAAAAATGTAATCTGAATAGAACTGCTGTTGAATTTACATTTCTCAGTGTGAAATTCATCAGTTTATAAAGCAGCCAAAAATGCTGAAAGCATTTCTTTTATATCCATGGACTGTATTAGACATCCTTTAACTTTAGGGAGAAATGTTGAAAAAAATAATTGAAAAACTTCTCATGTAGATGCAATATCTTTATAAGCATGATTATTTGTGCATTTATAGCATTAAGCTGTTAGAAACTGTGCAGTATGATGGAAAAAAAATATTTACTGAATGAAATAATAGAAGCCTTCATGTAATAGAGAATTTTGAGGAAATGCATTGTCTACCTACATGCTGGCTGTTTCAGATGAGAAACAGATCTCATCCTTAAAAAAGAAAGCAGTTACTCAACAATGGGAGTTAAAAACAGTCAGTGAAAAGTTTCTCTGCAAAGTCTATAAATATCTATTAAGATGTCCATTAGATCGAATCAAATATTTCCTTTCTCTCACTTTAACCTGCCTCAGACTGAATCCTGTGAAGTTTTATGGATTCCTGTGTGGAAGCTTTGGTCTGAAAAATGAGAAAACATAGGTGTAAATCTTTGGAGGTTCAGTGGCACCTTGCAGCTTCCCAGTTAACCGTAAGGTCATCCCACAAACAGCTGGGCAGAAAGGAAACGCGCGGCCCTGGAGCCATTATATCATTTCCTCTCCTGTTTCCTCTCAGCTACTTCTGCCAGAAAATGGCTAATAATGGGCTATTTGCATAGGGCAATAGGAGAAGGCAGCCGAAAGAGATGGTTTAATGCTGAATTTCCTTTGTAAATGTAGTTATAAAAACTGGACTAAAGAGGGCAGGAGATACTCTATTTAAAAAATAAATGCTGGCAACTGGATAGTAAAACTCTACAGGGAAACAATAATATATATTTCAGTATATAATAAAGTGATTTATTTTCAATAAAATCTGTAAAACTGCTTTAGTTACTTTGACACCTTGATTAACTGGAGTTTCAAAGATATTTGTGTATGTGTGAACCTTCTTCATACCAACAGTTCTGAATACTTTATTGCATCTGCTATTGAATATGTATGTTTTAAAAGCATTCGCTCCACTGTAGTTTTACTGGATGTCAGGGACAAAATAGATTAATATTAGACCTCAGCCAGAAAGCATTTCTATGGCAGCACATGAAATGTAGCACTCTTCACTGCTGACGGTCTCGCTGACTTATTTCTTAGGATGCTTTATACAGAGCTATGGGCTATGGGCTAGATTTATATCCTCTAAAATCAGTAAAAATTACCATTATAAAATCCACCCCATAAAAAGTTTGTGGCCATTGAGGAAATTTCAGATCTGGCTGTACCAGAAATAAAAAGATTAACGAAGCTAGCACGCATTGTATTTGTAGAGTTAGAGAAGGCTTCCTATGGAGTGTACATTAAAGAGTGCAACACTTGATTTCTTGTCTCATGCACCACACAAAGCAGCGCAGCACTGCTGAAGAGGTTATGATGGGCCCTGTAAAGGTCACAGAGTTTTTGCTGAAGTCTCTCTTGGGGTGTTTGGTGCACATGACCTCACATCCAAAGGACATATGGTGACTAGCAGAAAATACTTTCTTTTACAGTCAAGCACAGTGGGGAGAATTTACATTGGGGGAAATCCTAGCATTGAGAAAAACTTGTTACAGATATATAATTATATTTAAATTATGTCAGTATTTAAAAATACTGACAAAACACACATACTAAGTTTTCATAAAACTTGGACTAAAATGTTTTTGGTTTTTTTTCAGGAAGAAGAAGGGGCATTTATTTTAAAATTATTCAAAACCTAACACCTTCAAAAATGTTGAAAATTTGCTGTCTTGTTTATATTGACAACCTCTGTGTTTTGTTTCTGCCTGAAAATACCAGAAGTTTGTTGCTGTTGTTGGTTAAGTGCTTCCAGTGCATTCCTCTCAGACAGTATTAACAAGGAATAAACAAGACCTCACTGAAGTTCTAGACTAACATCTAAACATCCCAGAAACATCAGTATTTATGTGTTCTGAGTTAATTTTAAATGAAGACCTGCTCTTTGTAATATCAGAAGCACAGGTTTGCTATGAAGTCCCTGTTGAACTGTAANAGAAAAACTTTTTTTTTCTTTCCTTAACACATGCTCTCTGAGAGAGCCTGTAGCTTAGCAAGGGTGGAGGAAGCTGTGAGAAATGTCTTTTCTTCTGCCTTCTCCCTCCCAGCACATGGTGTAGCCTGGGTGTGGTCCTGATTTCCCATAGGGGCATCACTGGGCTCCAGATGTATGCAAATGGCACATTTTAGGGATGAGGGAGACACAAGAATCACCCTGCCAGGATGGTTTTCTCCTGTCCTTTTGGTACCCTTCCCTCTATACCAGCACAAGGGTATATAGAGCATCTGTCTCAGCTAATTGTTAAATAGCCTGGCTTTTGGTAGGCACTCAACTATGACAAAGTCCCAACAGAAGTAGTCTCCTGATTAGTTGTGGATANATTTTTTTTTTTCTTAAAGCTTTTTTAGGTGGTTTTAGCACTGATGTGTGTCAGTCCACAGAATGAACTGAACAGTAAAAGAAACATTCTTTGAATATAGAAAGATTAGAAACTTGTCTGTGGAAGAAAGCCTAAGAGTAAACAAAGGTTGCATGATTCCCTTGGGAAAACACTCCAGTTATGTGTCATGTGTGAAATGTTCTTATAAACCTCATGATGTTGGTCCTGTTTTGAATTTTATGTGCTCTACAACACTCTTTCTAATACATCACTACGTAGAGCTGAGAAGAGAAAGGCACCAAAACTCTACAGACAACTATACATAAAAAGAGTATTAATAACTTCCAGGACTTTTTTCCAAGGTTGATGATAATTTACTCCACAGAATTAAGGCATTTTTTTTTAAAGATGTCAGAATGCTAAAATGAAAAGTATGCAAAATTATTCCAGTTTGAGATGTAAATTATGCTGCCAGAAAGATGGGTGATATGTGTAATGGAAGAATTAGGTCTCTTAGACTAAAGCAGATTCTGGTAAATCATAAAATATGTAAGGAGTCTGTGGCCAATCCTGGATTTGCTAAAATGAATATAAATGTGATGAGCATCTGATGGCATGATAACTTCTGCCCTTTTAAAGTTGTGAATTTCTATGTACTGAAAATTCACAGCAGCATGGGGACTCGTATGCTTCAGGCTAAGGACCGGTCGGAGCCTTCTGAAGACTTTTTACTATTTTGACACTATTTTCTACTGATATGTTGCATTGGAGATCATGGAGATCTTTTCTTCTCAATACTTACCTTTGGTTGCAGTCTGTTCCCTTGACTGCAGCAAAAGCTCAGGCCCAGGTTGTCCTTGGGAGGTGAGAAGATCAGCCCAGGTTTAGTGCATGGTTTAATTTTTTCTTTTCATGCAATAGGAGCCCAGCTTTTTCCCTTTAATTTGACAATGGCTGCAAAAACTTTTCNGCAACCTGGCCTAGTGGGAGATGTCCCTGCCATGGCAGGTAGGATTGGAACTAGATGATCTTTAAGGTCCCTTTCAACCCAAACCATTCTATGATTCTATGATTCCTATGCTTAAATAATATGGATCTTTCCAGTCATACCTCAGCATGAATTTGACTTCTGCTACTAAACACATTTCTGTTTTGATTTATTTTTTTCACCTTTTCACCATGTTACTGAGAAACAAAAAGTATAAACTGGATTTATGGTTTGTAAAAACTATTTATTTTCTACATGTTACAGATATATAATTATNGTTGATGATAATTTACTCCACAGAATTAAGGCATTTTTTTTTAAAGATGTCAGAATGCTAAAATGAAAAGTATGCAAAATTATTCCAGTTTGAGATGTAAATTATGCTGCCAGAAAGATGGGTGATATGTGTAATGGAAGAATTAGGTCTCTTAGACTAAAGCAGATTCTGGTAAATCATAAAATATGTAAGGAGTCTGTGGCCAATCCTGGATTTGCTAAAATGAATATAAATGTGATGAGCATCTGATGGCATGATAACTTCTGCCCTTTTAAAGTTGTGAATTTCTATGTACTGAAAATTCACAGCAGCATGGGGACTCGTATGCTTCAGGCTAAGGACCGGTCGGAGCCTTCTGAAGACTTTTTACTATTTTGACACTATTTTCTACTGATATGTTGCATTGGAGATCATGGAGATCTTTTCTTCTCAATACTTACCTTTGGTTGCAGTCTGTTCCCTTGACTGCAGCAAAAGCTCAGGCCCAGGTTGTCCTTGGGAGGTGAGAAGATCAGCCCAGGTTTAGTGCATGGTTTAATTTTTTCTTTTCATGCAATAGGAGCCCAGCTTTTTCCCTTTAATTTGACAATGGCTGCAAAAACTTTTCTTTTGCCATTGAGACTGGCTCTTTAAGCCACTTCATATAAGGTGGCTCATATTTTTTGCATATCCACTAAGCCTTCATGTCTCCACAGTGTTCCTGTTTGGCTGAAGCCCAGGTCCTGTGTGCTCACACATTCTTCATCTGCCCCAGGTTGGAAAGCACACTCTGCCCCTGCAATGACATTTCTAGATTCTTTGGTTGTGACTAGAATCAGGAAATCACTGTCCACATTTGATCTGATACCACCCAAATGACATACAGAAGGCATTTGCTCTGGAGAAACAGTAACCAGGAAAATTTTGCAACTTTTATAGAAAAATATAGTTAAGCTCAAGCTTCTTTTACCAGTTGTTGAATAAATTCTTTCTGCCTGTTTTTATATTTATGACACATACGTATACACACAGATATGTATAAAACCTAACTCTGAACTTTGCTTCATTTGCTTTTTCCAAAGGCTCAAGGGAGTATGCTTGCAATCATCAACCTTCTCCCAGATTTATGTTGAGTTCACCTCTCACATATTTGTAAACCAAAAAATAAAGTTACTGTGGAGCTTGTTTGACAAACTCCTTTTGTTAGTGGCAGGATCATGGTTCATAATGTTTATTTTGAAGAAACGAAAACATGACAGTGTTTATGCCCATAGATTGAAACCAAGATTCCTTCTTTGTTCTGGTATATAGCAGCTCAGGTTTAGTATCCTTAAGATGAATAATTTGTGGGTCTGCAGTTTTGACCATAGAGTTATAAAATAATGGCGTTCATACGTTCAATTTGTGGATCATTCAGTTTTACTGTCACATCATCTCAAAACTCAGACTCTTAACACAACTTTTGAAAAGCTCAAGGTGTTAAAATTGAGCTGGAACTCAGTAGCCTGCTCACTACTCACTCAAAAGTGCACTCATCTAGATGTTGTGCCAGATCTCCGACCTGACTTAGCTTTTCCTTTGCACCACTTTCCCATTTGTTAAGAGGCCTTTTGGAAGCAGCCTGTGAAGGATTTTTTTTAAAAGAGAACTGCTGGTTTATCCTTTCTATCCTGGAGTATAGGTCAATGAAGCTTATTTCTAACATCTATGCCACATCCTAAGTATTGCGTTCTATGCCACAGTATAGACACATCTATTTTGCTGTCATTTTGGTAGAATTTGAGCTTCATAGGCCAAATATTCTCGGATTTCTTCTTCTGCAGTGTTTTTGATACTTGGTAGGTCCATGATTTCAGGACATGTCTGTCCCTTCTTAACCGCTGTTCAGGATGGAGTAGCTTTATTTAGGTGATAGCCTCAAATTGCTTTGTGGAGGATTAATTAAATTTGTGAATGTCCATTGAAGTGGAATTCGCACTCCATTTTGGGTATGTTTTTCAGATTCTGGACATGATTTGGGTAAAGTTCAGTAATTGGAGTCCTGTTAGCAAGGCCCTTAAATGAGTCAACCCCTCTTGCGTAATCATATCTTTCTACTTTAAAACATTTATACTATGAATTCTGTTTCCATGTTTATGTGAAGTGCCAAAATCCCCAGTTTTATACAGCAGTTTCCGAATCGCAGTCTTTGTCTTTCATAACTGAAAACTCTTACACAAATGTAGTTCATCGTATCACTTTTTGAATTAAGGGTGTATCTTTGACAGTCTTTTTATTTTTTTTTTACCATGGCCTGAACTGCTTGTGGGTGCAAAGGCCATTTAAATATTTATCCATTTTTTTCTCCTATTTTCAGAACATTTCATTTCCCACAAGCCCTTCCAGCTTCTGTGTTCCTTTCTCTTTAATGTCTTTTGATTATTTTTAATATGATGGTATATTAACTGGCCACTTAATGCCTACATTACAACTTTCATTTATTTTGCACCACTTCGCAGAAGCTAGGCACAAGACTCACAAGATCTCCACAACTTCTTCATCACAGAGACCTTCAAAGCCTCATACCTTTGTATCCTGCTTCCCTAACTGTATGAGGTGTCCAGACCTGCTGGGAAGGAAGTTAAAGGGAGTCTTCTCATAGACTGAGGAAGCTCGTGAGGGACTGGTCCTGACCTGCTGAGACATCATCTCAACAGCTTTGGAAGGACGAATAGGGATTTCTGTAATGCCTAACCTGAAACTCACAAGACAGGGAGGGCAGGGAGCATGCCTCCTACACCTTCCAGCCTATGGACCAAAACTTGAAGGGCAATTGCTTGTCACTGCCATCTCTCAAGGATGGTAGCAGCCACTAGGTAGCTGGGACTTTTCCAGCAAGCAGTTCCAGCCAAGGATGGTACAATGTGCAGAGAACTGGTGCTTCTTGCTACTAAAGGAGTATAAGTAAGTACTAACACACAGAAGCCACCATACCTCTGTGCTTTGGTGTGCCTTCATCAACCTCTGAGTTACATGGGTTGTAGTCACAGGAATTTATCTGCTGTCGGTCTTGTGAAAATTCACCCAAACCATCACATGGAAGGTATGGACTTTTTCTAGGTAGGATGTCCACAGAGTCCATCGTCAGGGAGCATGCTTGTTCCTTGCATAGCTCCTAGATCCGCCTAAGCTTGGTAGGCCCCAGCCCATTGCATCCACTGTCTATGGCTGATGTGCTCATGGCACAAATTCTGTGTGGGAGTGCAGCAGCAGAAGTGGAAGTGATCCAGGACTGAAACCCTGAGAGACCTGACGGGGAGAAGTGTTGATCAGGCAAAGATAGTGAGGCCGAATGCTGGGCTGATAACTGGAAATAGATGGGAACAAGGTGATTATGGACTTGGCACTGGTTGGGCTAGTGGTATGTGGGGGAATAATGAGATTTTG
Organism: Brachypteracias leptosomus; assembly: GCA_013401335.1. Taxonomy (NCBI): domain Eukaryota; kingdom Metazoa; phylum Chordata; class Aves; order Coraciiformes; family Brachypteraciidae; genus Brachypteracias; species Brachypteracias leptosomus. The sequence continues at coordinate 288,493 of VYZX01016147.1, read as the reverse complement.
GAGACAGGTTAGTGTCTGGGACAGGAACCAGTGTGAAAGGAAGGACAAGGATTCAGGCCTGGTGAGATCATAATGAAATGCCTGGGAAGAGGACAGCAAGCTTATCAATGAAGGGATGTGTCAGGAAAGAGGAAGATGTGATGAAACAGTGGGAGGAAAGAGAACATAGAACATTTCAAGCAGTTCTGATGCCGCACAACCGGGCTTTGTAAATCTGTTCCTAAGGAAACCAGGTGTATATGACTGTGTAATCTGTGTATCTATCTGCTCTTCCCTGATAACTTTTAATTTTGTTGGTCAATTTTAGCCAGAGTAAAGGTCATAATGTTACTGATTTCCTATAAATTTCATGAAAGTAGGCATTTGAGTAGATAGTGTGGGCTCAACTTAGTGAGGAAAAAGCTACATTATTAGTTCATCTGTGACAAAATGAGAAATCCATGCTGGAAAGAGGAGGAAGCCATGCTTCATAAATGCTTCTCCTTGTGGAACTACTTGTGTACCACTGTTCTGTTTATTAAACCAAAAATTACATTGAAAACATTAAGGCTGCAAAATCAGATACTTCCAACTTGATATAATTCAAGTAGCCTTTGCATTTTCTGCTTCTGTGTTATGGCACAGGCTGAAATCACACAACCTTGTAATATCTTCCCTTCCAGCAGTGCTCTTCGGCCGATATATTATCCATGCAGCTCACTGTCCACCTGAGTGTCTCATCTATTGTGTGCTCATCAAACATGGCTCTGAAGACGTCATTACTAATTTGTTTCATTTGCTATTCAGTAGAGTCTAGCTGTAAAATATCTGAGTGCTTTAGAAATGTTAGTTAATTGTCACAACTCCCTGGTGGGGTCAGCAATTGCTCTGCTAATAGATTAGGAGCTATAGCAGGGGAATGTTATCAAAGACCAGCTCCCCAAATACTCCAGGTAACATGCAGATCATGACACTGGAACCACTGTGTTTGGAGCATGCTTCCATCAACGTGCAGCTGGGAAGAAGCTCATGTTTGCTGCTCTAGAAAGTTAGGGACACTGGGAATAGTTGGGGTTTGGTAACTTGCTTCACATCCCACCAGAGTCTGTGATGGAGATGATGCATTTTCTTTCTGCATTTGTTGTATACTGTCCAACTTGTGCAGCAACTGAGATTGATAGCTATCAGAGTTATTAAATATATTTATATAAAATGATTATTATCCAATTATATGGATTATCACAGGTAATTATTTTTTATCTAATCTTAATTCTTCCTCAGAGCAAATTATTGTTGTGAGCTGAATAAGGAAAGGCCTGTAAAGAAATGATCAGGCAAATAAATGCTGCATCGTGTCAAGTATCAGGGTACAGAGTTAAGGCTGTCCACAGTTCTTAAGGTCTAAACACTTGATTTTTCAGTGATGGTGTCCTTTCAGCAATGTGCAGGTGAGAGTAAGGCAGAGAGAGGCAGAAAGAGAAAAGAGAAAGGCTCTTATTGCTGCAGTACTTCTTGAGTTCAAACTCATTGTAATTGACTGTTAATTTTTCTTAAATTAGAAATAATTAAAAAACTGTGGCCGGGGTTGTAATGTGAGATGATCCGAAAAGGAGGGTTTGCTTTTGAACCACTGCAGAATGAATTGCAATCTTAACAAAGTAAATGGCTTGTAAATATATCTAGTAATTGTGTATTAATGGAAACTGTTGTGCACACACTGCACATGCCTCTTTGTGGCTGCAAAATTTGACTGTCATTCAGAGATTTGATTATAAGAACATTTTTTAAAAAAGTCTGGAACAAATGAAAAAACTCATGGTTCAGAGCACAAGCCAGATGAGAGTCAGGTCAAGAATATTTTTCTCTAGGCAAACTATTTTATAATGGCTCATTTCAAGGCTTTGTATTCTCTCTAGGAAACATCCAGCAGTCGCCATTTTCAGAGAGAAGATATGGTTCTGAACTGGTGTGGTTATACCTGTGGCATTTTGTGATACAGGTTTGTAAGACTTCCCATTATAAAGAAGAAATTGCTAAATAGATTTTAAGTTAAAACAGACAAATACCTAGACAGCCTACAACATAACAGGGTAAAGATCAAATTCTACCCTTGCTTAAATTCAACCGTCTCATTAACATTAATAGGGCAGTATGTGTAACTGATAGCAAAATTTGGCTAGTAAACCTTGAAGGACTTCAGTTTAAAAAGAGATTTTTATGTACAGGCCAGGAAAAAAACAGCTGAAACTGATAAAATGCAATTTATATCACCATAACGACAGGGCCTAGTGGTAAGATATTGGGTTTTTTCCCCCTTCAAGTGGCTAAAGATTGTTCCCAGACTGAAGCCTTCATCACAAGCCAACTTTTAACTGCAAGAGAAATGTCTAAACTGGTGAGCTAAGCCTTGCAGACTTTTTTTTGATGCTGGAAATTTTAGCGTGCAATCATATGGTGCAAAACCCACCGTTTCAAGTAGAGACTTTGAAAGTAAGATCATCTCTCTGTTGTAGTTTAGCTTTCCTCTTAAATATATCTTAGGGAATTGCAGAAAGCTATCATACCTTATGTATTACGTCCCTAAAGAAGAAAGTCTCAGTTTTAACACTGCAGTCCTAGATACATTCATAATGAAAATAACAAAATTTCCGTGCTTTGGAGAAATTTTGAAGTTGTCCTATGTGCTTCCACTTCTAACATGATAAATATGTGATTACCATTTTCATGTTATTTATTCAAATGGAAGAACAATGATGTAGAAGATGACAGTTGTAGTCAGAAATATTTCCATTCACAGCTAGGGAGTCAACTTTTTATTCTGTTTCTCTGAGATGTTAGATATCAGAAGTAGAGTGTAATCATGGAATAGAAGAAATGTAATAAAATACTGTAGTCCGAAAATACACTTTTATTCCAGAGGGTGAGGCTCACAAAACCTGTGAAGTTTTATTATTCCTGGCTTTGTACACTGACAAATACAACTTTCCTGCTCTTTCAGCACAACTTCTGCTGGTTGGCTGTGCCTAGAGCAAAATCTTGCTATAAAAGACAACCAGTATTTCCCTTATACTGCAACATGCAAGGAGCCCAGGCTGCTCTCCGTTACACATGCAGATCAAGGAGGTGTTTCAAACTGGAGGTTTTAAATTATTACTACCCTGATAGCAGTTTAGTTGAGATGTATCCCTCATGTGCCCAAATACCATAACCATCAGAGATAGTAACCCCCCTGTACAGCACTAAATATGGACTGTGGCCCTGGGAGGGCACTCCAGAGCCCCCTCCATTGCCCCCGAGAAATTCAGAGGCTTGGCTAGGCCTCTGACAGTTAAGTGCAGGACCTGGCAGAATGTGCTTTCCTTTCAATACCTGCATGTAGAAATGACACTTATATTCAAAAACTTGGCCATACACATCATGGGGTATTAGTGCTATACAATCAGCTGCTTGCCAGAGTCACAAAAACTCAGTCAAAACAAAGAAAATGGCACGTTTTTGTTCTGTGAGCAGTAGAAACCAGGTACTTTAGCAAAGCAAGATAACTCAAGAACTGATGAATAAATAATATCAGTGGATGAATAATTTAAGTTTTGTGTCAGATGCCTTGAACAATCTTTATCTTTGAAACAATAAAACATGATCACGTGCAGTATGATGGTGTGCCATACAGAGAGGCTGTAGGATTAAAGCCCTGCTTTTGGGGACCTGGACTGTAAGACCTCAGAAGGTGTTGGGCAATGTCACATGCAGCACTTGTCAGGGAGCCAGAGCACTAAGCTCCTACCCTGAAGTTGAGAAAGGACACGTGGCTTTTCTCAGGTGGTTATGCATTGCCTCAGCTGTTGAGGATTGAGTAAAATGCTGTTAGATGAAGCTGATTAAGGTATTTCAGCCATGCAGGGAATTGTGGGGACTTAAATTGCAGATGATGTATAAGTAGGAAAAAGTTTCTCCACGTTTTTCTACCAAAAAGAGGGATGGAAATGTTTTACAAGAGCCTTTATCCTCTCTTTGCTTTATTTAACATAGCTCATTAACATCATTCCTTCAGGTGTTTTCAGTAATTGAAGATCCAGGCTCAGGCAGCCCTTCTGTAAAACTCACTTCTCCAGGTATGTGGTGTCCTTGCTGGTTTCCAGACTTGCCCACCATGACATGCAAATGGCTTTTCTCTGCAGGGAGAGTCATGAAGCATATGATTTGGTGTTCTTGGTAAGTCCTGTGGTAAAGGGTGGCTTTGGATAAGTGTGGTAGATTTGGGCTTACACAATCTAAGGGAAAAAGAGGTGTTTGACTGTGAAAGAGAAAGGATTGCTCTCATTAATTTTATTATATAGTTTATTTCTTAAGAACTCTATTTTATTTGAAAAGGGTTTTATTTTATATAAATTGAGGATCTTTTGAAAATGCCCACAAGCAAAACGTTTCTCTCTTGATCTTTACATAGTGATCGTCACCTCATTTTCACACAAAAGACTTCTTTAAGGTTATTTGAATAATTCAAGACAAAAGTCTTCTTTCACTCTTGGAAGACATATGTGAAGTAAGAAACCATTGTAGTAAAGACAAAGTCAAGATATGTAGACCTAAAAAGAATTTATTTCTAAGTTTAATATGAGAAAACAGGGAACATAAGATCTCTTTTAACCTGGTAGAGTCTGGAGTAAAACCGTGGTTCAGTTTTTATAGCATTTTGGCAAATATTATCTTGGGGCTTTGGCTTGGACTGTTAACAAATGTAATGCAAGATGTAGGAAAGAGAGATGTTTCATGTATTTTGGCAAGGAAGAAATATGAGATAATTTTCCAGCTAGACATAGGTGAGGACAGGTTGCTAAGGTGCTTATGCTGAAGGAGATTAAAGTGAAAATACACCTTTTGCTGTAACCCCAGCTAGCACATTGTGATACATAAAATTTGGAAAGTGTAAATTTTGGGATTTTTTTTCAGGTCAGGAAAGTCTCTGTTCACTTTCAGCATGTAGACTGAAGTATCTTCTGAGTATATCACAGAATCACAGAATGTCAGGGATTGGAAGGGACCTCAAAAGATCATCTAGTCCAATCCCCCTGCCGGAGCAGGATAACCTAGATGAGATGACACAGGAACGTGTCCAGACGGGTTTTGAATGTCTCCAGAGAAGGAGACTCCACAACCTCCCTGGGCAGCCCGTTCCAGTGTCCTGTTACCCTCACTGAGAAGAAGTTTCTTCTCATATTTAAGTGGAACCTCCTGTGTTCCAGTTTGTACCCGTTACCCCTTGTCTTATCATTGTTTGTCACCGAATAGATGGGGGGACTTCTTGCCATTGACAAGAAAAACTTACTATCAGTGTAATTAATATTTTGTTTAACTTGTTATGATGCCTATTGAGATCTGTTGAGCTGTAGTGATATTTTTAATAATCTGCATGTTACAAAACTGAATATCTCATCAAAAGCCCATCATCTGCATGGCTCATAAACACAATAGAGAAGTATAAGTCATAGAGAATAGATTAGGGAGTGGAAAATGCACTTTTTTTACTGCTTTAATCCTGGGTTTTATTTCTTTGTTTTTACTCCTTCTTGCACTACAGAAAAGACCCAGATTATGTGAGCTGGGCCACCACAATTAATTTAAACCAGACAAATGCCACTGTTCATTTATAGATACAAATACCAAAAGGCAAATGAAATGCCAGTCTTAATTCCACTACAGTATTATTTTTCTTTTTTTTTTGTAACTTATATTTCCATAGCAATTAAAAATGCTGAATCAAAAATGATGGGCAAAGTAAGATTACAACTTTTCAAAAACAAGGTCTACTGTGCATATGATATTACATTATCCATTTTTCCTTAGCTCTGTATCTCCACAGGAGTGTGGAAATACTCCTGAAACTGCTGGATTTATAATGGGTTAAAGCTACTGCTAGCCAAGAAGTGTACTCAAGGCCTGATTCCCATCTGCCCGTGTCTATCTACACTATTATCTTTGGAATATTAGTGTTTATAGTGATGAGATTGCATCTTCTTATTGCCATTCCCTGTTGCAATATTAATAAAGCAAAGTAGTGTGGGAGAATGTATTTGAAACTGGTAGTATGATCTCTGTATTTTGAGTTCTTGACCAGTTGAAGGATTTTAAATCCTCCATCCTGCTCCTGAGATTGAGTTTGTTTAATCCCTCTTTCCTGTTAGTGGTTCAGCCAAAGTATGTTAAAGGCAGTTGATCAGGTGGGTGAAATATCTGTGGATGTGGGGAGTAGGGCAAAGACAGAGGTCAGGATACATTTTTAACCTTATTTAAATGCTATTGTGCTGCTAAAAATATGAATCTACTTTAGGCATACAAGATGAGGAAAGGGAAAACAGTTTGTCTTTGTGCCTTGCTGTCCAATGGCATCATTGTAAACTTAAGGAAATGGTCATTGGGAGGTTTATTATTTGGGAAAGAGCCTGCCCTGGAAGCAGCACAGATACTACAGCATCTTCATTTAATGTGCTGTCAAGGCTGACAATTAAAATGATAGGAAATAAGGTAACAGTAAGTGAGAAAATGCGGTTCCAACAAATAACATTAAATTGTAGAGAAAAAGAGTATTAGTGATTCCTTTGGCAGATCTAAGGCAATGAGAACTTTGCATTTTCCCCATACTCAAAAAAGACAAGACATGGTGGAGAAAACAGCAGAGAGATGTGGAGGGGGGAGGATAATGATGCTGCCTGATGCTTTCGTTAAAGTTGTATCAGCACCTACATATTATGGAAATTATTGGCTTGTAGAGCGTGCAAATTCCTGGCAAAGGTTGTGGAGTTGTGTTGGTGACTCGGATGTTGTGTTCAGAAGTATCTGTGGGCTTGAAGGTGATCAAAAAGAATTTGTTATAGGCAAAGCTATACAGCAATTTCTGGTTGAATATAGGTAAAGAGCCATCATATGCTGTGATGTAAAAGTATGTTGGTGAATATAAAGATGTAGACCTTTTTTTTGTCATAAATGTAATATGTAGGAGTTACATGTCATCTCTTGTCTTAGTTTTGCCACAGACTTCTGGGGATATAATAATTTAGGATGAGATTAATTTCTTGTAAATTCAGCCACCTGCGGAAGCATTTGGTCTGGTTATCTAACCAGTCTGCCTCTATAAGTGGAGAGAGATTCATCATATCTTAAGATGGTATCTATCTTTTCACATGTTATAGGCTATTCCCTGAATTAGTTTCTATGTCAGATCTAAGAACCAGGTTTTACTTGTAGCATATATTTTTTTAGAAAGATACGAAACTGTGTTGTTACTATCTTTGATGCTAGGAAGTCCACTAGTGGTAGTCTGCACTGGAATTCAATTAATGAAATATTTTTTTAAATCAACATATTTTTAGTCTTAATCTAGTTTGGGCTACTACTTGTTGGGTGCTGTTTTATCCTGCTTGACTGATATGAAGTGACCACAGTTTCTTATGTTTGTGCTTTCCCCATGGAAGGTATTTATTGATTGTTATAGTTCAACCCTCAACAGTGTTAACTTTTCCACTTTAGTCTCTTGACCATTCTCAGACTTCTCTAAAACTCTCCAGTTTATTTTGATAGCTTGAGTAGCTGCAACCAGAACTGCACATGCAAGGTCTGAACAGTTGCTCAATGTATACTCAATACAGTGTCTGTGTGTATCTGCTCAGGCTTGACACATCTCAGGATCTTTTTATCCCCAGCACTACCTGTCCTGAAAACGTTGGGCTCACAGGAAAAAAAACAACCCAGAAACATCTGTATTAATCAAATTTCCTAATCGTTACTTCTCTTTCTCCAATCTCATCAGTTTCAGATTTGATGAAATCATCATTATATCTTTTCTTCCTATTTTTGGTTGGTATTTTGGAGTCAAGACCTCACTCTTGGAGGGCTTCTCTAAAACTGCTTAATTAGGATACCTGACTCACAGCTGCATTTTGAGGCATAGGCAATTTTTAATCCATTTAATGTGTGTGGGGTTGATTGCTCTTTACTCTGGTTTCTTAATCAAAATGTCATGTGTAAGGAAGTCAGATGCTTCACTGAAGTGTTTTACATAAACATGGCATTACCTTTATCACCCAAACTCATAATCTCATTAAAAAGATCAGGTTCCTGTGATACAATTAGTTTTCCAAAACCCTATTAATTTTACTACACCTAATTCTTTAATAAATTGTGTCCTTTATTAGCCATTACATTACTTTGTCCCAGATATAGGTCAGGCTGACACATATACTCAACTATTTTTACTTTCACAGAGGTGTGGGGGTTTTAAAAATGTATTTAATTTTAACACATTAGCTTTCTTCTAGTCATGTCTGTATTCTAATTCTGCTATTTACTTACACTGTTGCTTTCTCAGTGTGCTTTTTCCATAAATGAAATAGAAATAGTATTAAGCACTTTATCTTTTGCCACAACACAACTTTTTTAAAAAAACAAAAAAGACTACTCTAGTTTCTAGCAGTTTTCTTCATTTGTGTCTTTTGCTCCGCTTACCGGTTTTGTATGGATTCTAGTTTCTTATCTATGTTAATTGCTGCCAACTTTTCTCTACTTGGAAATATATATGACAGACAATAGCTTTGTAAATATTAAACATTTTTTTAAGTTCAGTCTTTCTGGTTAAACTTTGGGTATGTTGGACTACCTTACCTCTGCATGCAGGTACTGTTCTTTGCATTTCATGTTTTCTGGTAAAGTAGGAATTGTATGATAGCGTGGAAGTAGAAAAATCTATGAGCAAATTAAATTTCATCGGTGCTCCATAAGTGTTTTGGTTAGGTTTAGCATCTATTTAGTCAAAGTTGCAGACTGTTCTTTAGAGGATCATACCTGAGCCTGCTCCCTAATTTCTTATTGTGATACTGAAACTCAGAACGTAGTGCACTTGGCCACGAGAACTGCTGTTCCCTTAGTCTTTGTTAATGAAACAATTTTAATTCATGATGTGACTTAAAGTCTGCCAAATTTGCAGGGGGGTGAAAAAGTGGTTGTTTTTTAACTTGCACAAAAAACTTATGTTAAAAAGCTCCTTTTGTAATTATGAAGTGGATGAAAACACAGAAGCTTTAGTAATCTTGTGTCTGCCTCAGGGCTCTGTTCCATCACTGAAGATCCAACAGTTCCTTGACACACAAGTTTGTGTAATCTTAGATCAGAGTTGTTGCTTGAGATCTAACCAAGTGAATCACTACAAACTTAGCAGGGCTTTTAAAATGAGTTGTTCTCTTCAGTTTGTAAGAGAAGCTATATGTCAAAATTGAAGAATAAAAAAATGCTCTATGCAAAAATTTGAGAGGGGCACACAAGGAAAGAGCTCATGGGCAGGTTTTGTTCTGTGACTGTTCTATTGCTGGGGCTGATTTGCCATGTTCTTCTAAGGAAAACCTAATAGTTACCATATGAATAGTTTTGCTTTACCTATTGTGCCTTATACATTTATATCTCCTCTTGTGATGAGTTCCTCCTGTACCAGTGGTTTGAATTTTGATGGAGAGATGGTGTCAAATAAGATTGTTTCGATTTCATAAGTGAGAATAAATTCAGAATGAGAATTTTCCATGGAATTTAGCAAAAGTACTAATAGTAGAAGTGTAGCTAGGCTGAACCAAAATGTTTGAAAGCTCTTAACCCTTCTTGAGCTTGAGCAGTATCTGTTTGTTGCATTGCATTGCTGGCACAGGGAGTGTTTCTGGGATAGATCAACCTGTGATTCCTGCACAGGTGAGTTAAGGTGTTGTAACTAGAAAGCAAAGAGAAAACTATAAACAGGAATGCAATGCTTCCAGGATGTGGTGGATAAATCATCCAGGTCTTACTAACAAGCCTCTGCTGCTTTAGGCCAAACTTACACTTATTTTGATATTGCTCTAAAGATAAACATGTAGATATGGCACTTTAGGATGTGGTCCAGTGGTCATGGTAGCGTTGGCTTGATGGTTGGTCTTAATGATCTAAGAGGTCTTTTCCAATCTCAATGATTCTATAGTGAAAAAGAGAGCTGTTTTTTTTGGGACCTAGGGCAGGAAGGTTATTGAGGTGGCAGTGGGTTCTTGTTGGTGGAGATATGGGCTGTTGTATGTTTAAGGTGGAGGCTGATCAATCAGAGAAGTGGGCAGGGAATATGCTCAGCTCCTGTTAGGGTAGACTTGGCTCCTGGTCACTCTTTACCATGCAATGTGATTGCAGTAGTTAGTACAGCTCCATCCTGTTTCCCTTGTGCTTCTGTGCGGCCTGCCTAGGCTCAGCCTCCACAAGGTCGCAGCCTGGCAGGGACAGACTGACACTTGTAACCCCTGGCACGCCTGTGCTGGGTACAGCCTACAAACACCCTCTTCTACTTCATCCAAAACAGCCCAAGTCTCTGTTGCCATCCTCTTTCCCCTGCCCAAACTCAAACTCTGGTATTTTAAATATTAAAACAACACAGAGAGGTAAATCTTCTTAACAACACAAGGGGAATTAAACAGGCAACTTCCCTGGGTAATAATGGAAAGTTTTGTAGCTAATTCCCTGCACATACTGTGCGGAAAATGAATCCCATAAAATACAAGTAACTTCTCCCTGAGCACCTGTAACTTCTCCCTAATATTTAAAATTTATTTACATTTCATTTAAATAAATTTTAAAATTGCAGCACAAACTCTGTCTGCTTGTGTGTCTATACTGTGTGTATGTATTACGGACTGCTTCTGTAGAAGGGGTAATTGTGGAGTAATATTCAATTTTAAGGTAATTTTAAAGGCAAAGGTAAAACAAATAAACCAGTTTTGTCTTGCAACTTGGACAGCCTCTCCTGTAGTCTGGTCACTGCTTTGCCTGTGATTGTTAAAGAGAGTCTAAAAGCAGCTGAAAATAATAACAAATAGTGCATGTTCAAAGCAAGTAAAAGAGCAAAAACCTGCAACAATAAAGTGGTTTTGGTGTTATTTTAGAATGTGCGAACAAAAGATACTTAAATCTAGGTCTTTGTATGTTAATAAACATTTGCTGTATTCTTGTGTTGTTATCCGCTGTATTGCATTTTGCACTTTCTCTGAAACTAAGGTTGTGCATACATGTTGTGCAATTCATATTATTTAATCTTGTTGCTAGTACCTGCTAAATTAAGCTTTTCAATTTTGGGTGCTCAAACCCTGGTGCTATGGTGGCCTAAAAGGAAAATCCAGCAAAAATTAACTTTTTCATCCATTCTTGAGCCAGCTCAGGGCAGGAGCTTTTCCCTATATAACATCTTCAGCAGTGAGCCAACACAGTTCACACAGAAGATAAAATGAGATGACCAGTAGAAACATCATGAGAAGACAGTATTTTGTGTTTGACTTAGAGGCACAATAGTTGAGATTTCAAATACAACCAATTCATTGAGGGCTGTAAAACTCAGCTATTCTTTTCTTTCAGGAATGGAAGTTTGCACCCTAGTTTATGTATGGATACAATTCTTCAGAGGGTGATTGTCCAACAGATGTCCTGGGTTTTGGGTGGAGAAAGTCACAAAGCCCTCACAGGCATCCTGCTCTTGCAGCAATTTGATTTGCTTTCCCCAGAAAACGGATTGTAATTTATTGTGATTCAGGATATGGAGACAGAGAAGAAATATTGCTGTTTTCCATGGTTTTCTTCTGTAGACTCATTTTAAAAGAGACTTAACATGTCTCTCAGGCAGTATTACTGGTGTAGAACTACGGTATCAAGTCTGCTGTACACCATGTACCCAAATATCCCACCCAACCTGTATGTAAAGTTGAGTATAGAGTGCCTGAACAAAAAAATATGTTGCTGATGTCTGTGTTCACAGGCACACCAGCACTATTTACATGAAGTGATAAAATAGCTCATGGCATTATAGACTAGATTTTAATCTTGCCCAGGGTAGGTAGGCAGGCAGGCTTGTGCTATTTTATTTGACCCTTCTTTTTATGTTGTTTTCAATGCTCTGGTATAGAACCAACCCAATATAATTCAATTCACTACTACTTTACCCTTCAGTTAGAGCAAACCTACAGTGAGCACACAAAGGCCACTGTGATGGTATCTTCTTTGATCTTCAGCTTGCTCAATCTACTTCCTACTGTGCTGGCTCACAATTTCATTTTAATAGTTAAGTAGTTTGGACATCATTAAAAGAACTGTGTCTGGAGGCAGTGATATGGCACTGATCAGTTTGTCAAGTAATTCCATTAGAAAAAGTTCACAGTTCTGTCCTGATATGATGTAGAGAAAATGTCTCATTAAAAACAACTTTTGTAAAATACTTTCACCCATTTCAAGTTAAAAAAAATTGAGGATAATTTCTGGAGACTAGCTCTTTCCAGTTTAATACATCATCTTCTTTTAATCTCCACTAGTTCCTGCCTTTTTTCTAGCAATTATTAATAATTTTGTTGCTAGGCTTAATTTTCATAAGTGGGCTCAAATATATTTTTGGAAGCTCTACAAATGAAGGACCAGGTTACGATTCAGGCTAAATGCCCGTTCAACATGAAAGTAGGGTCAAACACAAGCCTCCCAGCCCTGGGCAAGATTAAAACTTCTAAACTGGATAGAGCACAATATGGTCTGCAGCCTTGTTTCATGATTATGCCCACAAAAGGAGCCAGATACATATCTGCCAATGAAGCAATCACAGAATGCCTCTAAATCCATGCCCCGTCTACTACCATAACCCATACAATTATCTGAGTTTCCTCCTATAGGCATTGCAAAAATGCTTACATACTCATCCCAGAGCATTGGTTCGAAAGTCTCATAAATATTCTCAACTAGAAGTCTTCCATGACATTATCAGAATTTTTGAAGTCATCTTTCTTTCTCAACCATTCCCTAAGTGATAAGCAGGTAGTAATATGCTGAATTGTTGTTTTTCTCTGTGTCTGGAGTTTGGAGAAGTCAATGTGGAGGTAGTAACCTGTTTTAACATTTCATTTTGCCTGATTGTTTTTTACACTCTTCCTCAAATATAAAGAAAACACCCACTTATTATATATTCTGGGTTGAGGTGTTTTTTTTTTTTTAGGTTGGTTGGTTGTTTTTCCTGACAGGGCTGTTCTGCTTTATCTAAAAAGATATCCACTGAGCAGGAGAAGGAATGGGCTGCAGCTTGGTGGTTTATGTTATGTTTAGGTTGGTGGGGTTTTTTGTGTGGTTGGTCTTTTTAAATCTGGAAAATTTAGCGAGTCAGCTCAAATCCTACCCTTCACGTTTTTTAATAACAGTCATGTCCTCAAGGCACTATGTAGGTAAACTGGGCAAGTAAGTTTGAGCATGCAGTGAGATAGCTAAAACCTGGTTTCCAAATACAGATTATTGACCCTGGGGCATAGTCATAGGAGCTGAGGAGCTGCTGGATTACAGTAGCACGGGCAGGATGAAATGTTGGCTGACATGAGGAGGTGTAGTAGTTTTCTGTCTTGTAACAGCAGAAGCAGCCAGCTATAATCTCTGTGGAGTAAGGAGTAGAACAGAAGGAGACATAAGCTAGCTGTAAACCAATTTGCCTTCAGATACGTCACTCTGTTTTAAGTTTCTGTATTTGCAATGAGACTTAAACTTCTGCATTAACTGAAGACTATACAGGCAAGGGTGTTTCACTCTGATGATAATCGAGAAGATAGGTAGGCACTGATGCTTAGTTTTCAGGATGATGGTTTTAGTTGGGCTGAGCTTACAGTGCCACGTGCAGGCAGAACTGTACACCTTTGTATGAATAGTCTGGTTCTTATAATTTTCACCAGATACCTATAACCAGGCAGGGAAAGGTTCATACATTCAATATTGCAGTCTGAGCTCATTTGAAGACACTGCTACCCATGCTGCTTGCACGAGTGCTGAGGTTCAATTACGATGGCATTGAAAACATTGCCATATTAATCTCTCTGTCCACATTCTCTGATGTGGCTGTTTTGTCAGATGGAAAATAATAGATTTGAAAGTCAGAGTTTAAACAAAGTAGAAACAATTAATGTCCAACAAAGGCCATAAAGGAGAACTAATAGATGTAAAAAGATGAAAGAATACTATCAAATGTGCTAGTCTGCAGTGTTATTGCTTTTTCTTTAAATTGCTTTAAAAAACTGTAATAGATATGCAAGTTTATGATTTCTGATCATTTGTCTGAGCAGGTATTTTTCACCTGTAGGGATATGAAATAATGTTTAATGTATAAATAAATATGGATCTTCAATTTCCCACCCTGAGTGAAAAAAAAAGCCAGACAAACCCATAGAGAATACCTCAAGCCCTGGTATCTCTTAAAATAACAGATGAAAAAAGAAATTTGAAAGCAAAACGAAGAGATAAAGAAGCATCAGCCGCTCAAACCCCTTAGGTATTATACCTTCCAGTGTGCACCATCTGACTGACACACTTCTCCATATGCTGAGGAGGAGAGAGAACTATTCCCAGCTAACCCACAATTATGCCTTCATTATTTCTTTTTAATCTCCTCAGAGTTCCCATAGGGCCTCATATTTGGTTAGATGAATGTCCCTGCAACAGACCAACTTAGAAAGCTCTGCAAGCCTAGAAGAAAACTTTCGTTATGTTTAGTGCAAATTTGGTCCTAAGCTATTTTTATCTTCCCCTTACTCTCCTTTTTGTCCATCATTAAATAAATTATTTTCAGGGCTGCTTTCTGTCTCTCTTATGGAGTTGAAAGATTTGCTAGTATGGAATGGGAACGATAGACATTTCAGTAAGAATTTTTTCTCCATAGTGTTTTTAGAGGTATTTCTTTTTAGTGTGTTTTACAGATGAGTTGATTTTTTTTTTTTTTAAGTTGAAAATCAGGATTTGGTCCACTTTAGGTAATTCTGTGAGGAAATCTCTAGATTTCACAGGAAGAAATAGTGGGGCCTACTAGTCACATGGAGTGTACTTTATATATTTCACACTCTGTTCCATGCAGATCTAACTGAGATAAAATGATATAAACAGAGATAAGTATTTTTGCCTACCTATTCTGTGTGTAACGTTATTTTGCTTGGGGGCCCAAAGTATAAGCAGCATGGTATTAATATGGTTAAATTGCTACAATTATGTCGTACTCCTACATTACCTTTGATGTGATATTTTGCAAATTGTTCTGTGCAGAATTATTTTGCTATGGTTACATTGTAAATGTCATTTTGTGACGAGATACTTTGAGATGTATATAATGACTTATAATAAACTTTATGGAAGAATCATAAATAAGAGATAAAAATCTTATATATTGTAATGTTTTTTTGTATCATTTTTCAGTACCACCTGTCCTAGTTGTTTTTGAGCATTATCTCTCTTTTGCGCTTCAGAGGTTTACTTAGTGAATTTAGTGATAAAAGAAGGGCAGGGCTGGCTCTGTGTCACTGTGCGGTCTTTGCTTTTATGTGTTCACGACAGAAGTTTTCAAGTGTTGGGCTGACTCGTAAAACACTTGAATCTTCCACTGACTTCGATAGAATTTTAGGGTTTTTTTAAGTCCATCATTCTCTGGATCTCAACTTCTGTCAAGTTTCTGGCAAAATCCATTTGGAATCATATGCCTTCTATTATGGGGGCCAAGAAAATGAATTAATAACTTACCTTAGATTTTGTTAAAGTAACAACCTTGTAGTTACAGGCCCATGCTGAATTTCTAGGAACTGATTGCTTANACAACTCAATAAAATCAAGACGTGCTTATTAGACCATAAAACTATTTCAAACATGACATGGTATGCTGCTAATGAGGAAGAAATTGTGCTTGGTCAGATGCAACCTTTCCATGTTGCCCCCCACGTTATTGAGTCTTGAAGTGCAGTCACAGGGCAGGACTTGCCAAATTTTTTTCCTAGTGCTTTGGAAGTCCCGTAGGTCTGCCTATAGGTTGGCTTAGTCACATTGTTTGTGATGTATGGCTTAGATATAACTGCCAGGTGAGGTTTGCTGTGACACTTGGAAGAAAATAAATGGGAGGAGAAGGCAGTTTCATCCCTAAGTAATTTGCTGCCCACTGGGTCTTTTTACCTTGTCCTCTCTTTGCCACCTCCTGCTGCTTGTCCAAGCTGATGTGCTGATGAAGTGTTGGTGTTGTCCCCAGGCTGACACAGCCACGACTGAAGTTTCTCTTTAGAACAAGCATGAAATAACAGGGAATTAGTCAAGTTAAGGANTTGGTCCTAAGCTATTTTTATCTTCCCCTTACTCTCCTTTTTGTCCATCATTAAATAAATTATTTTCAGGGCTGCTTTCTGTCTCTCTTATGGAGTTGAAAGATTTGCTAGTATGGAATGGGAACGATAGACATTTCAGTAAGAATTTTTTCTCCATAGTGTTTTTAGAGGTATTTCTTTTTAGGGTGTTTTACAGATGAGTTGATTTTTTTTTTTTTTAAGTTGAAAATCAGGATTTGGTCCACTTTAGGTAATTCTGTGAGGAAATCTCTAGATTTCACAGGAAGAAATAGTGGGGCCTACTAGTCACATGGAGTGTACTTTATATATTTCACACTCTGTTCCATGCAGATCTAACTGAGATAAAATGATATAAACAGAGATAAGTATTTTTGCCTACCTATTCTGTGTGTAACGTTATTTTGCTTGGGGGCCCAAAGTATAAGCAGCATGGTATTAATATGGTTAAATTGCTACAATTATGTCGTACTCCTACATTACCTTTGATGTGATATTTTGCAAATTGTTCTGTGCAGAATTATTTTGCTATGGTTACATTGTAAATGTCATTTTGTGACGAGATACTTTGAGATGTATATAATGACTTATAATAAACTTTATGGAAGAATCATAAATAAGAGATAAAAATCTTATATATTGTAATGTTTTTTTGTATCATTTTTCAGTACCACCTGTCCTAGTTGTTTTTGAGCATTATCTCTCTTTTGCGCTTCAGAGGTTTACTTAGTGAATTTAGTGATAAAAGAAGGGCAGGGCTGGCTCTGTGTCACTGTGCGGTCTTTGCTTTTATGTGTTCACGACAGAAGTTTTCAAGTGTTGGGCTGACTCGTAAAACACTTGAATCTTCCACTGACTTCGATAGAATTTTAGGGTTTTTTTAAGTCCATCATTCTCTGGATCTCAACTTCTGTCAAGTTTCTGGCAAAATCCATTTGGAATCATATGCCTTCTATTATGGGGGCCAAGAAAATGAATTAATAACTTACCTTAGATTTTGTTAAAGTAACAACCTTGTAGTTACAGGCCCATGCTGAATTTCTAGGAACTGATTGCTTAAAGCAATTAATCTTTGCAGCTCTTCACCAGGTCCAAGAGAGTAATCTTCTTACTCCCCATTATTTTTAATGTAAAAAAAAAAATGTGGGAACTGGATCCCCAAAGCACAGTTTGCATCAAGAAATGCTAAAGCCAAAACACAGTGAAATTCAGGCAGTTTTGACTGGAATGTGTGATGAAGAAGGAAACAAAAAAAAGATAGCAGCAATTACAGTATATTGAAAAGACCACATTTCTGCATTTCCAGAATCTTAAAGAAGAAATAAAAACCACGTTTGTGGTTTTTCTGCTAACTGGAAGCAGGAGAGTATTGCTTCTCTGGAGCAGGGTCAGACAGAGCCTTTTACTGTGGCTTGCAGATGAAGGCTGCAGAAATACACTTAATGGACTGAGAAAGAGGGTGTTGAAAATAGATCCATGAATGATAATTTGAAAAATAAGTTGCCAGTCCCAATAACTTTCTTAAACCCACATCTTAGAAAGCATTTATGCTATTTCTGGAGCATTATGAAGTCCATCAAAAAGTGCAATCAGCTTTGAATGCAACAAAATAAAAATCAGGTTTGCAATTATGGTCTGGTTAAAATCTTCAAAAAGGGGGAGAAAGTTTCTCCATGAGACAGAGAATTTATAATGACTTTTGTAATGAAAGTAGTCAGTAGCTATTGATAATCTTTGTATTTCATTAATAGTAATTGTCTTAAGGTATTTTACTGGATTGTCCCTTAGTAAAAAAATGTTATTTATTTTTTTTTTTTGTTAAGTGGATTAAAGCTGTAATTTTAAGTGTTTAAAGGACATTTTGTTCCCTTAGATACAGGCTGGAAGAATTAAAGACAACTCAATAAAATCAAGACGTGCTTATTAGACCATAAAACTATTTCAAACATGACATGGTATGCTGCTAATGAGGAAGAAATTGTGCTTGGTCAGATGCAACCTTTCCATGTTGCCCCCCACGTTATNGGTTTGGAAAGAAGGGTGTTGTTTTATGCTTGTGAACTCTTTTGAGAAGGCCATTTAAAATGTATGTTAAAGATACCCCAGAGACCTGGCTTGTTGCTATCTCCAGTCGCCATTTGACGATGGGAATCTGAATACTGGTATTGTCATTCTTCCTGAGATAATGTTGGACATGACTGTTGCCAGTGGATTGTCTGAGTGATGATGTTCTTTGGAAAACAAAACATAGATATACAGCATGCCCTGTGTTCTCAGCACATATAACTTCTGGCACCCTTTCCCCAGGTTTGAAGGTGTTTTGGTGGTGGTGTTAATCCAGTGATAACTTCCCTTGCAAGTTCATTCCTACCCCTAGGCTCAGTCTCTTAAGGACATACTGTGAACTGATGCTTAATTAACCACCTGCCTCCCCAGTAAGAGCTTACTCCCAATATGCTCCTGAACGTGCTCTTTATAAAGGAAAACCCAGTTTTGCTGTTACAGTAACTCATATTGCTTCATCTAGCTTTGTGTCATAGCAGGCAGGGTGGGGGAATAGGTATACCAGTGACCTTTGTAGGGTACCTGTTTTGTTACAATGTGCTGTAGGTGAATGTTAAGGACTTTGAAGGAGTTCGCTGAGACATGCCATGTGAATAAAATGAAATCACCCTACATTTAAAGTGGGTTGTTGTTTTTTTTTTCATTGCCATGTAGCAAGATTAGCTTAATATTTGTAAGTTAAAGGATCAGCCAATAAACCATGATTTTAAACCCAGACTCTTAGGTACTGCTCTAACTCAAGCAATCCTCAGTTTGTTTAAAGCTGAAGTGCTTCAAATTAAACAGCTACAGCAAAATTAAGTTTTCAAAACTGGCAATGGAACAAATTTAATGAAATTTCTATTTAAAGTTGTGCTGTGAGGGTGATATTATGTACTCATACCAAGTGCCAATTTGTGTGCCTGTGTATTAGGCGGAATGTATAATCTTGTGTGGTTGAATTTCCGGGCATGGATATCACTCAGCAGAAGGAAATGAACACATACGAATAATGTTCAAAGATAATTATGCTAGTTTTTCAGCCTAAATACCTTGGAATCTACAAAGACAGTTCGTAGACAAAGGGGACACTAGTAAAATTCACTGCAATAGATTTCTCCATTCATAATGACAGGAACATCTCTCTCAATATTACTTAGCTAATGAAGGAATAGATCTGCTGTGAAGTTCCTAGGAGGCTCATTTTCTTGAGTACAGTAGTAAAAGTTAGCTGATGAATGACCTAAACTGCTTAATGTTTCTACTTATAACTTCTGAGCAGCAAGGCGTATCTAGGAGAGTACTGAAGGAGTTATCCTCAGGAGGCCCCAGTGTCCTTGTAGGTTGTCAGAGTCAATGAGCCAGGTTTATTTCAAATGGCTCCTTAAATGAACATTTATTTTGTGCCAGTAACACGTTTTTGATTAACAGCTCCTTTTGACTAATTTGCTTCCCAAAACAGCCCAATAAAGGACTCGTTTAAAACATAATTAAAAGCATGTTATTGCTAGTAGTTAATACTGATTAAAACAGGCATTAAGACAATTATCGTTGAAGGAAAGTAAGCACCCCGTAGTTAGTATAGAATCTATTCTTACAGTTTTTATGCATTGCATACAGAAGTGGGCTGCCTGCCAAATATGCCCAAGTTCTTATTCTGCACGTAATTGTATCAAAATTTGATTCCAATTAATATTTAATGGACAAGCAATCTGACAATATTTACATTAGATATTTGGATTTTGGTTTTTAGAATAGACGCTTACTTTCACCAAGTTAAAGTTAACACTTTCTCCTACCCAGTTGCTAAATTGGCTAACAAGAAATACCCCCGCTACTGTACCTTGTACTGATACTTAAAAAAAAATAAAAAAAAAAAGATTTCTTAATTGGACAACATTTTTTGCATCTTTAGTTTGTACCTCTGCAGCTTTACACTGTAAATTAATTGTTGATTTTAGTGGGGGGTTTTTTTGGTGGTTTTTTTTAAATAATAGAACCCCACGCATGACCAAAATACTCTCTGGTGGAGGTGGTAGTTATTTTAGGTGCAGAAATGGAAGATAGTTTGGAATTGTAAGGTCATATTTTGTGATGGGTTTTTTGGGTGGTGTTTGGAGGTTTTTTTGGTAGCTTCATGCTCAGAGTATTTGCTTCAGATATATCTTGAATTCATCAGAAAATACATGTAGAAATAATGACATGTTCTTATTCTTAAAATAATGGAATATTTTCCATCAGAGTGAAATATTAATGTAATTTTTTTAAGATCAAGAGCTCTAGCTATGACCTAGTAGCTTCTTTACCATTACTGTAGAGAAAATAAATACGCAATTGTCACCACTTTTAATCTTTACGTGAAAGTCCAACTTGTCATTTAATACCTGCACTTCTGTTTTGAACATCTTGATTCCTGAATTTCTTAGCTCCATTCTATATTATACTATTGCAATTCGTAGCAAAGAAAAATGTATATCCACTGTAATCCATTTTAATTTAACAATTCAGTAAAAATGGATGAAGACTTCCGAGGTTATTTTTAACACTTACTTCATCTGCAGTTTGAAATTTTGAGGAATTTTAACTTGAGCTGCTTTCAGCATTGATTTCAGCTTTTTCTGCCTTACTTCAGTATAGTATTAATATTGGAGAGTGACCAGAATTATGCACTCTCTTAAAAATGGATGAAAGAAAGTTTTGTTTTTATTTCTAAATGTGTATTATGTTGTGATTTTAATATTTTTTAATTTGAAAAAAAAAAAAATACTAAAGGTTATTTAGCACTTAGTTTTACACCTTTGGCTGCGTATAGCATGAGTGTGTTTTCAGCTTTCACATTATGCTGGGTTGATGAGGGGGAGCTGTCAAGGATCTGACATGTTCTCAGGGGCCAAAGCTTTGAGTTTGAGATAAATGCTGTCTAGTGTGTAGGGAGCAGAGTGAGACCAATGTGTCATGTGAGCTTTAAAATCTGGTGGACTTCCAAGGCAAGCATGTAATTTGCTGTCATTGGTGTCTGTGTCAATGAGTCTCTGAAAGCAGCCTTCCAACCTGAAGCAGTTGTGGTGGGTCTAAGATCTTCTGGATTCCAGGTTTTCACAGTACTGTCAGCTAAAAAAGCAAATGTTTCCCTTTTTCCTCAAATGTTAGCACTGCTGTAGACCACAGCAAGCTGAGTTGAGCAAGCATAAGCTTGACAGGTATAGAGAACATAATGTTGTTCCTATCCTATGGCTGATACCTTTGCTAATGTCTTTGGGGAAATAGCTGGAGATGGTGTGGAGCTGCCTTTCCCATCCTGAGCTATTTCTAAGAGGAAGGGATGAAGCTTTTGAGCTTGTGGGCTGATGCTGAAAACAGGCCATGTGTGATCAGCAAGTTTAGAATATTTTTCTCCCATTATGTGCCACGCTGCTGCACGATGTCCATGTGCTCGAACATGCTGCTTTCCCTGAGCCTGCCTGGATCCACACCCCTGCAGGTCCTGCAACAAGGAGCCAAAGACACCAGTATCTGCACAAACCAGCACCAACAGCATTGGCATTTGGCACTGAATGCTGTGCATTTCTCCTTGGTGCACTGTTGTTGGCTATTGACTGTTTCAATCCTTAGGCTGATGCATGTATGATATTGTAACAGTTGTTCGTAGTACGTGTGTCGTATAGAGCTTCTGACAGCATTGACCACGGCAGGTGTCAGTAATAGCCATAACATGCTACAGCCACACTGAGCATAGTGGTAGTGTCTGAAGCACTGAGCAAAGAGCTGGAGCTCTGTCTGTAGACAACAGACTGCCTGGTGTGAAATGGGAGCTTTGCAAACACCCCCACTCTAGAAAATATGAATTTTCCATTAGTGGTAGACCATACCTAGAGATAGATGCATGTGGCAAGTGATTAGTACCTTACTTGGCCAGTGGTCCCAGAGTTTCTAAGGTGTAACACTGTATTCAGGTATGAGTGTGACATTTGTAAAGCGAGGGGAACTTCTCCCTTAAGCCAACCCACGTATATCCCAAGTCAGCTCTGAAAAACACTTGACCTTGCTCTCTCTGCAGAATGTCGCTGACCTCCTTGGCTGGGGATTAGGCATGTGATCTAGATGGAAAGACCACTTTGTCAGTTGAAGAGAAAAAATAACTATGGCATTGCATATAATTAAAATCCCATAAAATTTTTTCCTGGTTATTCTTCTGAAAAATATCAGATGTGTATGTAATCCTCTTGGGGGAACTAACATCTCTCTCAGTTTATCTGTTTTAATTAAACTGTTAGTTAATTTTTGATTCTTGGATGTAGAGAAGGGGAAAGAAATCATCTGAAATTATTCAGTTACTATAGTTTAATGGATTTTTAACAATTACAGAGTGGAAAGCAACAAAAATAAATAATACAGTTGTTAAAACTAATAATGTAACAAAGGTAAAAAGACATCCCTGTAGGCTAGAAGAAATATTAAAACAAACAAACAAACCCCAACAACCCTGCAATCAAAGACCAGCCAGCTTTCTTCTTGTTTTCCCTCTAGATGGTCTGGCTATTAATAACCCGTTTGCAAGAAGATCTGAGGAGTGTGGGGCAGTAAGGGAGGAAAGAAATTCCAAGACTTTTAAATTGCAGCAAATAGATGTTGGAAGATGGACTTAGGTGTGAACTAGAGGGCAAAATTTGGGGTCTTGGTAGTGAATTAAAAATGATGGATTGTTGTAGTCCTTGAAAATGTCCCTGGTGACAGAGGGAGAAGTAGTGAGGTAAAAGGGGCTGGTGTAGTCCAGGCAGTCACTGCTAGTGGAGCTTTTCAGCTGTATTCTGAAACACAAAGATAGTGTTTCTCAAAGTCAGAGGAAATGTTCCTGGTGCAGAGCTATTAAATAGTGACAGCCTGGGAAGTTACACCTCTTCAAGAAAACTAATTTAGGTAAGATTTATAGGAAGACTGTGCAAGACTTAAGGGTAGCCTGTTTTAAACAGCAGATGAAGCTCAAATGACGTTTGTACAGCGTGCTTTTCCACATGAAACAAGCCAAGAACATGAAGGACCTGTTGGGGATAATAAGGCTTTGACAGAGACACTGGCATGCACACCCAAAGGTAGCACATGGAAATGACTACAAAGGTCTGGTTCTGACTGAAAACTAGGAAAAAATCATTTGAGATTTTGGGGAAGAATGGTTTTAGCAGGCTACAGAGATGAAGTGATTTCTAGAGATTCGAGAGGCAAATGCCAGTCTGCTACCAGCACAAGGTGCTAGAGGCCTGCAGAACTCCCTCTGGCCTTGCAATGGGATGAGGACAATTCTGAGAGGAAAAGGAATGAGGAAACAGAAGAGCTTATTACATTTTTCCCATTTCCCCAATAAAATCCTATGCCCTAAGAGCTGTGGAGACAGGAAGAGAGAACAGAGAGGAGATGTATTTTAGAAGTGGAGGGAAAGTTAATTGACCTGCAGACCCAATGGAGTTGTTGATGAAGCAGTGTGGTGGAGGTGGTCATGTCCCTGAATGCAGAAGGGATGGTTCCTTTCCCACAGGTCTGCCTGAGTGGAGAATGAGCTGAGCAGGACTGCCGGGGTGATGGGACATGGGTGCAAATGGAGGAGCCTTCCACTCATACCATGAGACTCACAGATAAAAGTGAAGTGTAGAAAGCATCAGCCAGGTTCCAAAGCAGGCTGTGAGGATTGTTGTAGGGATGAGAGAGAATTGGGAAAAATTTCTGCAAGTGTCATGAGTCAGATAAAATAAAGCCCACAAGCAAGGACATGGAGAGATAGCTGTGCGGAAACCTTTCTACTCCAGCCCTGCCTTCCCTAGTCACTTTGAGCTTTCTCTATTTGAAAGTTAAATTTCTAATTTTATTCAAATAAAGCCTGGCTTTCTTGTGTTTAAAAGACTTTTGGTCTTTAGGGAATCTTGCTGTAGGTGATGGCTTCAGCAGATCCACTTCAAAGCTTTGGCGGATTCAGTGTCCTATCATAGCATATACTAATTAGTGAAGCTGTGGGTCAAATTCCTGTGGGATGTAACCCAACAGATACAATAGTAGTATACTGGAATTAGTCCACTAAACCAAAACTGTAAACCTCTATATGACAAATTTCCAGTTAATTCCAGTAAATATAGTATTGAGTCTTAAAGAAGAGATTGGAAAAGAACTCGTGAAAATTTTAGGACTGCAAATAAAGAGATCTGGAGCTCTTTTATATCAGAAAGAGAGAAAAAAGTTTGCTTAGACTCATATGCGATAATCATGTATCGATAAGGCTTTCTGGTATTTGCTCAATGTAAAAGAAAATAGGAGATGCATAATGTGTATATATTAATGTATAAAAAGGGGATTTCTCCCTTGAATCTATACGGAGAGAAAAAAAGAGTAATATGTGAGAAAACATGGAAAAAATGATACACAATAGAATAAACTCATTATTCGCCATTTTAATGTATGGTATTGTTGCTGATGTCTGGCAAATTTAGTATTTGCTAGTCTCTTTTATAAATGAAAATGAAGTGCATCTGTCTTCAAACTTCTAAATAAAAAATATTAAGCTCTAAAAGTCTGTGTTTTGACACCTTTGCTTCCACAGGCATTCAGAAAGCAAATTTGAGGAGATGTCCTTGTTGTGGCAAGTCGTCTTCTCAGTTCTGCGCAGGCTACTAAGGCTGTGGCTTTGTTGATACGTTTTAGGAGGAGAGTGTATTTGGAAGGAGAAATTGGATGCTGAGCTTTTGTTGTGATAACTCTAAGACTCTGTATTTTGGCTTAGAGTTCTAAGACTCCATTTGAAGAAGGAAAAAACGAGAAAAAACAGCAGAAATGATTCAGGTGTCAAACAAAAATCTCTTCCAAGAATAAGATTTATTTCACTCTGTAACCTCTTGCCAGAAGTTTGTGTTTTTGGGAAATGAAAATTTCTGTCTTGGTGGTATTAGTAAAGCAAAACCAGCTGAGCACATTCAAACAATGGACAGAGTATGTCTCTGCTAATTTTGAATTTTCTGGCTTTTGTCACTGTATGTCACAACCATAATTATTATTTAAACATAGAGGTTAACTGTGAAACATAAATGAAACTTTAGCTGAGAAATGCTGTATGAAATAAGTTCCTGCTAAGTTGGGCAAACCTTCAGCTTGGCTGCACGTTTTTAATTTATCCTTGTTTAAAATTCTGTACCTGCCATCTGAAATTACCCTAGTGTAATGAGAAGATCCCAAGGAAATATTTATGTACTGGTGAAAAGTGGGTAAGGTGGTTGTGGGGGAATTTGGGCACTTTCAGAGGGTGAATGGTGAGTAGAGATTTAGTGTCTTAGCAGAGAGTCTGATAGCCTGGACCTCACCTGAGAGCATGGCCCAGGGCTGGGGGTGTCAGGCTTTCCTCCTGCCTGCCAGTTGGCAGATCACTTCTTCTAGTTAATGTGCAGCACTATGGTGTAACTGTAACTCTGCAGGTTTTGTGCTTCTGGAAAACTTCAGCTTTTAACAAAATTGCTGTAGAGTCCTTTTTTTTTTTAAGCGTTGAAGAATAGACCACCTGTAGCAGCATATTAAAAAAAAATAGAATAGAAATATGAGGACAGGCTGAGAATTTGGAGTTGTTCAGCGTGGAGAAGAGAAGGCTCTGGAGAGACCTTATTGTGGCCTTCCAATATCTGAAAGGGGCCTACAAGAAAGGTGGGAAGGGACTTTTTATAAGGGCTTGTAGTAGGATGAGGAGTAACAGCTTCAAACTG
Organism: Brachypteracias leptosomus; assembly: GCA_013401335.1. NCBI lineage: Eukaryota > Metazoa > Chordata > Aves > Coraciiformes > Brachypteraciidae > Brachypteracias > Brachypteracias leptosomus. The sequence goes on along the minus strand of VYZX01016147.1, from coordinate 262,590 downwards.
GAAGAGAGTAGATTTAGATTAGAAATTAGGAAGAAGTTCTTCACTATGAGTGTAGTGAGACACTGGAACAGATCAGCCATGAAAGCTCTGGATGCTCCATCACTGGGGCCAGGTTGGACAGAGCTTTGAGCAATCTGGTCTAGTGGGAGGTGTCTCTGCCCATGACAGGGTTTTGGAACTAGATGATCTTTAAGGTCCCTTCCAACCCAGACCATTCTATGATTCTATAAATATAACCTGTGTCTTAAAATTGATAATTTGGAATATTACAACTTGACAACTGTCTTCACATCAACTTTCTAATGCAGGCAGGTTAGGACTGTTGATGATCTGCAATATGTGCCCCTTTCAGACTTTGGGAATGTTGACAAAGAACTGTTTAAACTCTTACAGGTTTGTTAGAATTTATGCTTCTGTTGTAGGATTCTTGTATTTCAGCTAATGTGTCCTAGTGAAGGCAAAAGAAATCTTGCTTGTGACGCTCATTTCGATACCAAGAAACAACACTCAGATACATGCCTGAAAATGTAAAACCTATGTATGTGTTAGAAACAGCTAAAGTAAATCAATAGCAAGGCTTGGGCTTTTTAAATTTACATATATGTATGTACTCGTGAAAAAAAAGATTAATTTGTACTCCCTGTTCCAGTACACTTCAGCTATCTCTAGCAATCCAGCTTCATCGTTACTACTCTGCAATTCTGGGACTATTTCTGCCCACTAGTAGCCCCTATTTGTATTCTTAGAGTGTGCACAGATGATGTGCCAGGTGTGTGTGGGGCTATTTCCATCCCTGATGGACTTGTTGGGCTGAAGGAAAGAAGCCTGTTTTAGTATCAGATTGCAACCCTAATCTGGGCTCACACCAACATGGCTAATATAGTACTTATCTAGAAAGGCACTATAAATTGCCATAACAGATTATGACAAATATTTCATATTAACCCACTCAAAATTAATGGGAGCTAGAGAGAATATAATGATTCTAGGATCTTGATCTAGAGTCTTTGTTACCTTTATTACTCTTACAGCATTCTCTCCCTGCTGTTAAGTATATCTGTCTTGGTGGTGCTTGGTTGTGTGCTCTGTGAACATCTCTGGTGTGTTTTAATTGTGAAACTAGCTCCACATCCTGTAAAATCTTCTACACGTTGCATGTGTTTAAAACTGAGGTTAAATTGGAGAGAATGCATACCAAGAGAAGAGAACTCTCTTACTTTTACTTTTCTCCATAACTGGGTGTGATGTTTGGTTAGAAGCAGTAAGGGAAGACCAGTGGAAAGTGCGAAGCAAGGAATGAGGTCCCCTCTCAAAAAGTCTCTCGTGTATTAAAAAGATAAAGGGGCTTTTAAAGCCAGGTGTATTCAACCATTTTGTTATATTTTAAAAAGAGCCCTTTCCTGCAGCAGCTTCTATGCTGGTTGCTTAAGCAGACCACAACAGAAAGAAGAATGTTTCCTCAAAGTTTCAGAGTCCTGGTCTGAGTTTGGTTCTAGACCTGGGAGATGTAGGGGCTACTTTTACATGCAAATAGTGGCCAAAGTGGATTTCAGGGTGGATTCGACATGGAACCTGCTTCAGTAATCATCAGATAATTACATGAGGTACTTTCCTTAACTGAAGGGAAGGTTTGGCCTTTGCGTAGTTTTGTAAAAGCTATTATTGCATTTCTGCCCATGAAAAGTAGTTTGTATGGCTGTCCTTAGAAACACCCTTTTGTTTTATCTGCTCTAAGTAAGCTTTAAAATGTTCTAAAATAGAATCCTGAATAATGAAAAGAATTAGATTGGTAACAGTAGGCAATCTGATATTAAGTCACTGCCGTTCATACGCTCTGACTCTCTGTTGTATTTCCTTTTTTTCTCTGGAATAAACTAAACAGGCTTTGGCAACACAGGATCTTGTAACATCAAATTGCACTAAAGGCAGATTTCCACAAAGTGCTTGCACAGCACAGAAAGTTTAAGTGCTGGCACTGAGACAGGTTTGTGTGGTACAGAAGAATTCTTGTATTTGAATGTTTCTATCTTACAAGCCTTTATATGTCAAACTTTAAGTGGAATTGACTGTTTATCCCAGTTGATTTTGACTAGTGACGCCTTCCAGGTTGGAGGGCGCTCCCTTCACTCTGTTTCCCATCAGCACTCCTTGACTACCGGCATGTGGTGCCAATTTGTTCCTTCTGTACAGAGAAGAAAAGAAGTTTGGATTTAATTTTAAGCCTTGACACAAGGTTTAATTTGCTAAAAAGGAGAGCTGTGCCATTGTAAATCTTGGAGGAGACACCAAGGTTGCAAAAATTGTCAGCCCAATCTGTTTTGAGCACCATTTCTGTCGTTCCATTAAAGGAACAATATTCCTTTTTGCAGCTTGTTCAGCTGTATCGAAACACACAGGTTGGCATGTAGTCAGCTATTTATTGTACCTTTTATTGCTTTCTGATCAGGTTTTTATGACAATAGGGAAATTTATGTGCTGAAAATGATTTATCAATGCATTAGGAGGAAAAGTTATTCTGTTTCAGGTGACTAAACATCAAAGCACAGCCGCTGATGGCTTTGCCAGCGAGATTCATAAAGAGAATAAAATCTTGTTCCCATTGAGATCTCCCTAGGCTTAAAGAAGCAAGTGTATTGTGGATCTACCACCATTCTTTTGTGAAGAAAACTGTGGTAGAACATGCTATTGGCACATGTGGGACTCGAGTACTGTTTTATTACTGGTGTTGAGTTGGACCATCCCTAGCTATAAAGACTAATTGGCCCTGTGGGCAGATGCTGATCTTGACTGGAATGATGTAAATTGTCCCTCTTCCTTCACTGCTTTATGCTGTAGAAGAGGAGAGGGTTTAGCATGAAACTCCATGTCTCTGCTGAGAGTGTGCTTTTGGTCATTGACTTCAGCCAGGTCAGGGTTTCAGCCTCTGTCCTAATTCTTTGTAAATGTTTTCCATGATGATGTTACCAGGGAAGGGCAGTATGACGTGATGGGATTTGGTGAATATTTATTTAAACTAGCCTGGTTTAAAAAGAAATATTTTTGTACCTGGTTAAAACTCAGAAATTTAAAAGCATACCAGGAAACCTGTAATACATAAATGTATATTAAACCTATACAATATCTTGCTTCAGTCCTTTTTTATTTTACTTTTTAAGAAATGAGTGTCTGACCCAATAGTTCATTTATGCTCATCTGTCACGTAAGTCCTTTTTATTTCTTGGATTAAGTGCTACAGACCTAATAAATCATAGCTGCTCTTTTGGCACTGTTCCAGCTCATGTTGTCAATCTGGGCAATGTGCATGTGTAATGCTTTAAATTCTGCAAAACCAGCAACTTTTTGCTAACTTTAACTTTGCATTATGACTGACTTAACTTTCAGGATAGTTCCAATTTTTCCATATACCCTGGGTGACTAATACAGTGATTTTAATATCTTAAAAGGTTGTTTAATTATAATGTAAAAAACTTTATTCTGAAAATTAATTCTTTATTCTTGCTTTATTCTAAAATGTAATGGTTATGTTATCTTGCTCTTTCTACTACTTATTCAGAAAGCCTAAACACCTTCTGGAGGCAAGAAAAAAACCCTTGACAAACCCTAACCTCCCTTTTGCTATCTTACGTTTACTGCTGTTTCTAAGCTACATAACGTTTTGTGTTATTAACATGTGTTTTCTTTTTTCTTCCTCTGATACGGTTGACTGAGTGGTTAGATGTATATACCCTGAAATGCTTTGCAATATTAATCAAATTGAACTGTGATGTAGTATTATGGAGAAAGGAGGAGAAACCAGAGATGTGCCATAAACTGGACCATTTATCAAAAGCTCTGCTTTCTTTTGGGTGTATACAACTGGAATGAAATGGAACCTGGATCTAAATTTCCAATGGCTTTGCTAAACACAACAAGAACTTCTAAGACTTTGCCAAAAAAGAAGGGAATGGGGATCTCATTTTGACTTTGAGAAACAGGGTGGAATCAGGGGTAGACAGGGAGAGAGAGACCCCTGGATGTGTCCCACTGAGCTTGGAAGCACACAGGGCAGCAGTAAGCACCTCTCATCTGTACAATTCAAATAACATCTCTTTTACACCTAAGCACAAGCACTTTGATTCTTGCCAGACTTAAAACCATGCTCTGTTGTACATCATATGCCTGTTGCAGGACTTAAGGAGAGGAGATGTTGCTTTGCTGGAAGCCTTGTAGCCAGCTTATCTGTGTTCAGCCACTTACTTAACAGCTCTGTCTCCAAGGTCCTGTTCTCCTGGTATTTATAATAGGATAGCTGCTGTTCCTGAAGGTGAAGGAAGAGTGCAGTTAGATGGTCTTCTACAACCTTTCTGATTGCCTTTTGTGCTTCATTCACTCTTACTCCTCAGTGGAAAGATCCATTTAACCCTTTTGCTGCTCTAGTCAGAAATACTGAGTTGTAGAAATTTATTAAATTCTACTACATTCCACTAAAGATACATACTGCAAAAGAGTTGATTAGCTGGGGATTCATCATTACCATTTCTAGGGCTCAGTTTACTACAATATACTTGAGTTACGCTAGTGAGCATTATGCTTTTATCACAAGGGGTTTGCATTTAATGATAGCAGCTTAGATTTCAGGGCACGGAGTGGTCTGTCTGCACATCCATTTGATCTAGAAACCAGCTTCAGGTTTCAGCAAATGCCATGCTGATTCCTGCTGAGAAAAGCCTGATGACCTAGTGCCAGCATTTCCTTGACACCAGGCACAGGGATTTAAGTCAAGTGCTGAAATCTGGCTCAAGCCATGGGAGTGCTCGTCTCTCACCATCCTGTTGACAGCAGGAGATGCTCTCAGAAAGGGGAAGTTTCTTCTAGAAGGAGACCTCTCCAGGCGCACTTCTTATCCCAGTTGTCCTAATATTTCCAATTAGGGCAAGGCAACAGCTCTGTTTGGGACTAGAGGGAGATACGCAAGGTCTTGTGATGAAGCACAATGTTGTTTACCTGCAATAAACACATACAGGGAGAGAAATCCTGTCACATGTGACCACCAGGAATGTCTTGGGCATCTTCTGTTGGTCCCGCAGACAAATCACATTTGTAGGCATGCAGTGTTTGTGCCATTAATCAAGCACATTCTGAAGCCAGTGTGATTTTCAAAGATGACCATTTATAGAAGATTTGTTGTTCACTGACCGCAGTTACAATTATCTAGGAGAACAGATAGGTCAGATTTATACAATTTGCTTTTTTTGGTAAAAGCAGTATATTCTGTTAAAATTGGCTAGCAAAAAGATTTGTTTCTATGTGGGTGTGTATTTCAACACTGCGGAGAAATGGTTATTTCATAAGCTCAAACATCAATCTTTGGATTTACACAAATTTTAAATAATATTCCTAAGAGTTTGCAACAGGAGCCAAGAGTTATTTTCTGGTTATTAATCTTTCTCCCCTATCCAAAAACATCCCCCAACTTTGTTTAGCTGAACAGTCTTTTCAGACTGTTGATTGTACTGTACTGGGGCTGAGAATGTTTCAGTTTATGTAACCAGTCTCTTTGTTTAAATTTCAATGACAGATCTTTTCATTTTGTTTACAGCCAAATAACAATGCAAACATGTCATGCTACAGCCGTAGACATGGTGTGCGGTCATTGAAAAGGGCATTCACCAAATTGATTTCTTGGTCTTATCCTCTTAAAACTTATTAAAAGCATTTCATTGTTATGTGTGGCTATTAGTGAGCAAAAATAAGCTTTCCTTATTTACATAAGGATGATAGCTAGTCACTATGTCTTCTCAGTTATTAGTTGTTTGGTTAATCGGGAAGCTGTGTTATTACAGCGTTTTTGTAGATTGCAGTTGAGCAGAAAAACCACACATGGCGTAATGGCGAAATGCTTTACTGCAAACCCAAATACTTAACTAAAATCATAGCTTTAATCTGTTTACAGCATTGCAATATTTAAATTGTTTGCATGGATTTGATTATAAACTTCTACGTAGATATATTCCTGTTGTAGTATTCGGTAATACAAACGTCAGTGTGAGGCAGATTTCTGGGCATAATTAATACTAAATGACAATTTGCAAGTGAATTCATGTAGTCTCTTCTGGGTTTTCCATCTGGTCCTTATCATGCAAAGATGTCCAGTCAGCAGTGTTCAAGCTGTTTTCAAAATTCTTCCCCAACCTCTCTAAGCACAGAAGACTCCTGCTATTTATCCTTGATAAGGTTTCCTAACCTTCTTAGCAACTTCTTTCTGCTTTTTTAGGAAAGGATAGTAGCATAGATTTTAGTCTTTTCCCTAATATTTTAACACAGATTTTTGATGTAGGTTAATGACGCAGTCTGAGCCTAGGCTCTATTTTTGGATATTGCAAAAAAACCCCACCCCACATCCTAAAATCCTGTTCGTAAATTTGCCAGCCTCTGTCTTGAAACTTGTTGAGTATTTTCCTTCCACTGCTTTACCTACAGTGTGGAGCAATTAGCAGCTATACAGGAATGATGTTTCTCTGGTGCTTAACTACTGTTTCCTGATATCCAGCCTAAACTTACTGACAGCAAGTTTATACCCATTTATATCTGTGCCAGCATTAAGAGCTCTTTCTAGTTCACCTTTCTGCTATCTTGAGCAGTCATGTTCCTCATCCACTACTGCTTTGTTTAGGAGTAATATCCCATCTGAACTTCCACGTTATATAACTACATTTAGTTATGTTTAGGTTAATCTGGTCCTGGAGGACACACTGTACATCTATAGGAAGTATTTCTACCCTTCTGTGTATGGAGGATACCTGCTAACTTTTGTATTACCAGCAGATTTCGCCATGCTCCTACTCTTCATGGCAAAATCATAAATGAAATGCAAAGCCTTATTTTAAAAATCTTTTTAAGGAACTTCCCTAGGATCTTCTTTCCAGCTCAAGAGCATAACATGTTTTAATTATTTTTTTTTTCTGATTTCCACCTCATCTTTCTTCCTTCAACTCCAGTTTCTCCTTCATGAGTGCTGTGTTTACGATAGATTTTCCTGGTTTTAACAGGGTTGACAATCATCGTCTTGCAAAAACACTTAACATCTACTGCTCTTTCTTTTTTCAGAAATAGAATATGTTGAAGATTCCCTGGATAAATTTTTATTTTATTTTCTTCCTCACTTTAGAAATTTTGTCTGCATGAAATTCAGTGACTTAAATAAATTTGTTCAGGATTTTTGAACATCCGACAGCCTGGGAAAAGCAGTACATCCAAATGGTCCCTTGGATATGTGGAAATCGTATTAATGTCATCTGCAGAGAAGAAGTCCTGTGAGGCTTGTTTCCAGGAGGCACCCAACCTCCTGCCAAAACAGTGCCTCCATAGTCAGGGCATGCATGGTAAATCGGACTCTTCCTGGAGTCATGAGGCTTATGCACCATGTACAATGTACTCCATGTACACAGACTCTTCGGAAAATATTGCAGGGTAGGTGTGTCAACCATTGCTTACTTCACTCTACTATGTGCGTGTTCTGGAAAAAAGAAAGAAAAGTTGGTTGAGTTTCTGTATTGTATTCCCACTTGTCGTCTTGAGATGGTGATGGAAATGAGTAGCCCCAGATAGGGGCAGAGTATAAACTGTTATCTACTTAGTAAACTAAAATACATGTTTCTCTGCCTGATTTTTTTGGCTACAAAATTTTATTTGTTCTTCCTAGAATTATAATCTGGGTATTACCTAACCTGGGACGCATCTTCAAAATCCTCTTAGGAGGGCCTGTTGTGAAAAGACAAAGGGTAACAGTTTTAAACTAAAAGAGGGAAGATCTAGATTAGATGGAAGATATTTTTTGACACTGAGGGTGATGGGACCCTGGCCCAGGTTGCCCAGAGAGGTGGTTGGTGCCCCATCCCTGAAAACATTCCAGATCAGGTTAGACTGGACTATGAGCACCTGCTTTTGTGGTAGATGTCCCTGCTGACTGCAGGGATGTTGGACTAGATGTCCCTTCCCACCCACAGCATTCTATGATTCTAAAACTGTTCTTATAGTCCAAAGTGTGCAGCTGTGGAAAATACAGATCTCTAAAATGGAGGTGGGTCCATAAGAACTGCCTTAATTTCTCAGCATGTAATATTTTGTGTCAGTAATGGTCTCCACAAAGGTGAGCATCTAACCTAGTGCAGAGATGAAGACCAGAAACCTGATGGATAAAATAAAAAAATGTGTGGCAGTGCTTTTGTGATAGCACAAAAAGAAAAATTTGATGAGGTGACTAAAAAAATCTTGTCCAGTAGCTGGAAGTGTCTGATGATATTGGCTTGAGACAACAGATGATTATGACTGTGCATTGCTGTTATATAATATTTATTGTTGTCTGTTATATAACATTTATTTTTCTGGTTTGAGTTAGAACCAAACCAATTTTGTTCAGGGATTTTACTTTCCATCTGAGTCTCTGCTAACTAACTGCACTTTCTGAAGCTCACAGCGTGTTTTCACAGACAGTGTCTGCTTCTAGCAGTGATAACGCCTGATGTTTAGAATTTCTACCAAGGATTGATGCGCAGACCAAGGTCACTGCTACATCTTGTGTACCACATCTGGGGGTGCAGAAAGTGAAAGGCCGCACCTGCAGGAAGGAGTGGTCAGGACAGGTAACTCTGAACTGACCAACGAGGTATTCCAGCCCATATACATCATATTCAGTATAAAGCTGAGGGATCATGAGGGTCTGAATCCTTAGGCCTTCCTTTTTCCTTTGGTGCACCATTATGCCCTTCCTTCAGTCTGCATTCAGGTGCCTTCTTGCCTTCTGGATCCTCCCTGCAGCCTTCTTTCTTCTCGGCCCTGACTTTGATCCTGATTCATGTGTTCCTGAACCCAGCTCCTTAACCCGGTNCTCCTGAACCCGGTTCCCATCAGCTGCTGAGCCCAGTCTGGAATTTCCCCAGTGGCTGCTCCACAGCCTCAGTGGTGACGGTGATGTAATTGCCATGAGAGGGAGTTTGGGTTTGATACTGGTTTTGTATATATTTGTATATATTTCCTTTTATTATCATTATCTTAATTAAAGCTATTATAGTTTTCTAATCCAGAAGCCTCTCTATCGTTCCCTTCCTCTCCAATTTGTGATGGGAGGGAGCCATAAGTCTCCCTTATCCTCTTCCTCTTCCTCTATTTGGGGGAGGAGGGGGTGGGGGAAGAGGGGTTAACAGAGTGCATCTGTTGTAGGTCTGGTGGACTGACCCTAAACCTCAACAATTGTAAAGGAGCCAAAAACATGTTCAGTCAACTTGTAGGAAAGGAGGAAGAATATGGCAAAGGTCTTGAAAAGAATACCCAAAAAGTAAACCTCTTGGGTTTCTAAGAAACACTCTTTTTCTTAAGAAAGCAAGCATAAATACACTCCATAGTCCTGAACAAATCTGTATGAAGTGTGAGTGACTAAGTGATTAATTCTTCCGCTGCATCAAAACCGGGATCATATGCCCAAAATCTCAACTGTATTAACCACTTGGCACCTGAGGATGCTTAATAGAAGGCTATTTCTGAGAGGAAAATTTGTAGCAAAACTGTCTAGCAAGGAGAAATCCTATTCACATGCCTGAGAAAACTTTGGGCAATGTCTTGAAAGTTCTCAAGAAACTGTAGTAAGAAAACAGAAGCTGTGAATCATGCCATGCGGTATTAAAGAATTTAGAGAGCACACTATGAAATTCCATATCAATGCTTTTTAAAGTATATTCAACAAAGGGACTATTTCCCTTCAACACTTTCAAATTTCAGTTTTCTCTCCCTTCTGCTTTTTAGCAGAGGAACCACTCAAAGAAACTTGGACAGTTATAGCTTTTAGTGTAAAATCCCTGGATTTCTTACTTTTTATTTTCCTGCTTCTCAATTGGTTTAGAGAGAATTTTAAAGTTATAGCCTAAAAAGTGAATATTAAAGCGATTATAAAAGCAATTGTAGAAGAGTTTGGGAACTCCTAAGTTGTAATTCTTGTAACGGCCACAGCAGAACTGCATATATGAACATGCCATTTTGTTCTCCCACAGTGCTCTAAAGCAGAAAAAAGAACTTACTGAATCTTTGATTTCTTATCGGTACTTTGCTGATTCATTAGTACAAAACAATGTAACTGAAGAAAGAAATTCAGACTCCTAGACTCCTTGAAAAAAGCATTTCAGAAACTTCTTCTCTGATTAATCTTTCTTGAATTCCAGTTAATATTTGTTGAATCTTGCATGCCTAGAAGTGTAAATCATTTAAGAAAAATGCTTTGGGATTCAGTGCTTCATCTGATTCCTCGGGAAAATCTTAACAACTGACCACTGGGATTGTGTTGCCTGGAGCAACTCAAGATTGGAATTCTCCAAATCAAGTTTGGATTTTTTCCTAGTCTTAATCAAAGCTCACAGCTGTAACATACATAAATTGAGATTTGGTGTAGGTTTGTTCTGTTTTGTTTTGAATGATAAAAAATTACTGCGTGCATTTTTATGAGCCTGGGTTATACAGGTGTCAGAATTCTAAGTCATTCTTAGTTTGAAATGTTGGAGGGGAGCAGAACATTATACAACAAGAACAGTCTCAACCTTTAGGCTGATCAACAAAAATAAGCATCACCTGTGATTTTTTTTTTTGTTTGTCTGTTTTCTAATATTTCTTTCCAGAATTTAGTTTGAATTTTTCTTGTAGGTCCAATTATATCCTTGATAAAGACTGATAAAAGCAATTTAAAATGATGGATTAATGAAATTTGTGACAAATATTTTTCCATATTACATATCTTTGTTCATTAGAGATACAAAATCCTGCAGCAACAGAATAGATAATTTTTAAATGGCTCAGAAAATATTTTTATATTAAAGTAAATTTTCTCTACTTTATGATTTTTATATTATAACTAATATACAGGGTAAACTAAAAAAATCTAACATTTAAGGAAAGCTACATTTTAACCTCTCGCTTCTTATCTGCTGTAATAGATGGGAATTTTTGCTTCTCTATCCTCTCAATTGTATGCTGTAAAACCTGTTAGTGTCACTGAAGATTATACGGGTGTTTCTATGGAGAAATTTAGTCTACATTTTACATATATGAAATTGTTAAAAGTTGTATCACATTCCTAAAATGATTGCTGCAGGACAGTTGATATCCACCTACCTCACACAAAGCTGCTTTTAGACCATCCAAGGTATAATTAAATGGGAAATGAAGAGGTATGAATGAAAATCTCTTTTGCTCAAAGAAAGCAAATGCTCTGGGGTAAAAATAAATGTATATTAAAAAAAAGGAGGATGTGTGTGTTGTCCCTTGCTTCCTATAGTTGTCACTTGGAGCTGGAAAATTCCTACACAAGCTCTCCTGACTTTGATATATGCTGTTGACTGGACATATCAGTGCTTGGACTTGATGATCTTAAAGGTTTTTTCTATGATTCTGTGGTCCATCTTCTAGATAAAAGGGTGAGTCCCTTCCAAAGGTGGATTTGCAAGTTATCCCAGGTTATTCCCTGGAAAGATGAAAGAGAATGGGAAAATGAATTAGTGCCCAGAGAAGGCACTTTCCCTGGGAAAGTGATGGAACACCTTATCCTTGGGGCCATCTCAAGGCATATCAAGGATAAGANGGACAGGGAACTGCTGGAGAGAGTCCAGCGTAGGGCTACAAAGATGATTAAGGGAGTGGAGCATCTCCCTTATGAGGAAAGGCTGAGGGAGCTGGGTCTCTTTAGCTTGCAGAAGAGGAGACTAAGGGGAGACCTCATTAATGTTTATAAATATATAAAGGGGGAGTGTCACGAAGATGGAGCCAGGCTCTTCTCAGTGACAAACAATGATAAGACAAGGGGTAATGGGTACAAACTGGAACACAGGAGGTTCCACTTAAATATGAGAAGAAACTTCTTCTCAGTGAGGGTAACGGGACACTGGAATGGGCTGCCCAGGGAGGTTGTGGAGTCTCCTTCTCTGGAGATATTCAAAACCCATCTGGACACGTTCCTGTGTAACCTCATCTAGGTGATCCTGCTCCGGCAGGGGGATTGGACTAGATGATCTTTTGAGGTCCCTTCCAATCCCTGACATTCTGTGATTCTGTGAAGGAGAATATTTTCAGTTGTACAGATGGATTTTCTATTAAAAATGAAGCTTCATTATGTTCAACAGCCTCTGGTGTCCCAACAGCCATAGAGAGGATGATGTTAAAATGTATCTTTGACCTCCACATGCTGTAGTAGCATGGTACATACAGACTTGTGTATGTATTCAGTGACACACAAATAGGTATAAATTGTTCTATGATCATGTTAAAACACAGAGCAAGAGTTTATTGGGGGGCCAAGGAGGAGGGATGGCCTGTGCTTCACTCCTAGTCACCCATGGGCAGACATTTTACCTCCAGCTGATAGGTCAAGTGCATGGTTGCCTCTGTAGCTGGTGCTCTTGGGGTTGACCAAGTGATGCAGCTGCCCTGCTCATGCAGCAGATGTGCTTAATCTCAAGATGTTTTCAGTCTCCTCTGACCTGGGGCATGGGAACCTCAGTGTGTTTCCCAACCCAGGTCTCATTAGTGTGATACAATGAGATTATTGAAGAATGCAGTTGACAAAAGGCACATATTATTTATAATTTGTGTTAGAGGTAAAAGTTGCCCTAGACTGAAATGTATTAAGGCTGTCTCTGTGTCATTTGTCATTTCAACAGATCTGATAAGGAAAAAGAACATATGATGTTGTTGTTATATTTAATCATTTAAAAATAATTGCTTTCATTCAAGAAAGAACTCGACATGTCTAACTTTCAACTTCCTTCTCTGATGGTTGGGCTTTATTTCCTTGTGTGTTATTGGTATACCATTTTAACAATATAAACTGTGGAAGCTGACTTTTTTCTTGCATATGGAGCTTTTATTAGAAGTAGTTCATGAGTGGTTTTTATTAGAATTGAAATTTGCAAAGTTTGTGACATATTAAACTATGCTCAAACTACATCTTTTTGTCATAAAATACTAATGTCTCTCTGAACTGTACTTTCCTCCATACAATATTTAGAAAATAAAACTACAATTTAATTTAATTTTATATTTAAGCGAGCTTAAATGAACTAATGATACTGTACTTTACTGCAATATATTGTATATCCCAAATGATGTCATTCTGCATAGTAATTTTTCTAGCATTGATTTTTTTTTTTTCTGGGCAAGACTTTTCTTTAAATTCCTGCGAAAGTGTGTTACTTTGTATACTCTGCTGTACTGCATAAGATATTGAAAATACCTGGTTTTCCCCAAAAGACATACTGAATTATATTTTACCTCTAGCATTGCATTAAATGCCAGTAAATACAAGCATTAATTAATGATTACACTAAATAGATTTTCTTATTATTATGGTGATTTAGTGTAGTGGTATGATGTGGGACTACCAACTATCAAAACATTATGAAGCTTTTTATGAGGAATTCAGTATATTTCTATTTCTTCACAGAATCACAGAATGTCAGGGATTGGAAGGGACCTCAAAAGATCATCTAGTCCAATCCCCCTGCCGGAGCAGGATCACCTAGATGAGGTTACACAGGAACGTGTCCAGATGGGTTTTGAATATCTCCAGAGAAGGAGACTCCACAACCTCCCTGGGCAGCCCGTTCCACTGTCCCGTTACCCTCACTGAGAAGAAGTTTCTTCTCATATTTAAGTGGAACCTCCTGTGTTCCAGTTTGTACCCATTACCCCTTGTCTTATCATTGTTTGTCACCGAGAAGAGCCTGGCTCCATCTTTGTGACACTCCCCCTTTATATATTTATAAACATTAATGAGGTCTCCCCTTAGGCTCCTCTTCTGCAAGCTATTCCCTGTGAATAGACATGAAAAAACTTTATACAAAGAACACAAACCCTACATGTGTTTACTTCTTTGGCAAAGAAATTGGTTAAAATTCAGATAAAGTTCATTAAAGAAAAAGGAGGGTTTTAGAGCAGGCTATCCTGGCAATCCTTTATTATTTCCTCTCACATCCATGGTATTTCTGTATTGTTCTACAGGCTGAGGCTTTGTAAATATCTTTTCTAATTTACAGGTGGTTAAAATAAAGTAGGGGTGGTCCAAGCTAATTGTACTGATAAGATCATTAACTGGGACCTAGGTGGGAACTTCTGGTATAATCACAATTTAACTCTAGACTTTATTAAAAACAGGAATATTATTAATTCATACTAGCACGAATCGTTGAAACACATGGCATACTCATAGCTCTTATTTTCTTTCTGTTTGGCAATTTTCCCCCCCTCTCCATATCACAATGGTATATCTTTTGATTGTGACAACAACTTATAATACAAAGTTAAGAATGTCAACTTCAAGCTTTCTATGCATGCCCCGTGCTGCTTTCCTTTATTAAATGATACCAGTGGACTGTTTTCACACAGATGCTTATAGTGTCTTGCCCATCTGTCACTGGGACCTCAGAAAGAAATTTCACGTGCACCAAACAATTAAAAGCAACACATTTGTAATATCTAAATAGTGTTGTTGCTTCAAGTCTTAAACTTGGTTACGACGTGAAGCTGTTCTCTCTGCTACTGCTGAGTCTCCCACCAAAGAATTTTACCAGTTCCCTCTGGCCAAATAACTCTTCTGGAATTATAAAATACATGGGGCCCGTTTTTTCTTCCCTTTAATAGGCAAAGTTTAACAAGACCAAAGCCTGCTGGACAAATAAAAAGAAGTAAAGAATTGAAAGAACTTGCAGAAAAAGCAGTTTCAGGCTTCTTTAATTATCCACGGATGCCAAGAGGCACAACAAGGAGGAGATTCATATCAACAATGTGACAGATATTTTTTTTTTTTATCATTCTATAGTAATCCTGTCAGTAAAAGAAATTTAATATAGACTCTCTTATCACTCTCTACCATCTCATTTAAGTGTGCAGGTGACTGAGTAATGCACCCCAGGAAAATTCATATTCTCAGAATCTGTAATTTTCTGACACAAAATAACATATTGTTCTGTGAAAAGGGATGAGGAGAAGCGGTACTTGTGCTGTGGAGTTGTTTTCCAGTGTACCTTATTTCTAAATATTGCAGTGAAACTACAAGAGTAGCAGTGTTATACAACTGCGAGTTCAACTACTGAGAGATTTGCAAGCTTATTTATACTGGTCTTGTTGGATGAGACATAAAAGGCAGGATATTTTGTAACACCATTTATTTATTTAAAGGCTATACTGAGAAGACTTCTTCCCTTGAATGGCCTAGGTTATAATCTGTGCTCTGGGAATTGGCACATATCTGGATACCTTAGTGGTGGCACCACTTTGCTATCGATGGGAAGAGTCTCCAGTTTGATCTCTGCATTATCTGGGTTCTGCTCAGCACACTGCTATCTTCCTTCCTTCCTTCCTTCCCAGGCTCTCAATAAACCCCTTTTATAGGACAATTTCCACACATCTCAGCTACTTGCCTAATGCTTGAGCCCATACTATCTCTTGTGTAGCTAGTCCAGATGCTCAAACGAACATATATGTTATTTGGTATCATTATGGAATAATGTAACTCTTCTCTGTACAATTTGATCCTTAGTGCTTGAAAAGTGCATGGTTATTTTCCAGTGACATAAGGAGGTGGTAAGTGTATTTACCAAAGGGTTCAGCTGCAACCAGCTGATTTACAGGATGCTCTCCAGGAGTGTCATGGTAGCAGAAGACAGATGTAGACAGTGCTGGCAAATACCCTGTGCTGCACCTAACCCATCTCTTGTCAGATAGTTTCCCTGCAAAACACTCATAGGGTGAGCAAAAAATGTGACTGAAGTAAGTTATGCTGTGCTTAGAGTGGAGCAGTTTGTAAAAGTAAGAAAGGAGGAGGTATTCTCTAACTAATAATGTTAACCAGAATAAAGGCTTATTGCTTGTCTTGCTATGCACAGATATATATAATATATAAGTATACAAAGATATATAAAAACGTGGTGTAGCAAATATTTATTAAGAAAAGGATTTGGCAACAAAAAGCTTTAAATTCTCAAACCTGACTGAGGCAAACCAGTGTTCTCATTCCTCTTTAACTGGGATAGAAAGATTAAGAAATTTGGGAAAAGTTTCAGGGAAAATCCATGGTGCAGAATAAAACACTAAATAGCATTCTAATCTTTAACAGCAATATTTATTATATTTTTATCAGTATATAATGTACATTGTCTCAGAACTTATTTCAGGTTATTTTCTGTAGCTTTAGGTGTATATTCTGATATTTTGATGAAGGCAATAGCTAAAAAGACCTTTTAAGTTAAAAAGATAAACTAATGCTGATATAACCAAAACTACTATCTCTGAGGAAACTTCAGAGGAATTGAACCTACATGTACCTGTCACGCATTTTGAGGATTTTAGGAACTTTTGCTCTTTTGCTTTGATGTATCATTGAGCCTCAACTAGACTTTTCTTATGGATGTTACTTGTCTATGATCCCCAGACCAGGTAGGATGGGGGAAGTTGTTTTCTTGTTACTCATGCAGCCCAGTGTCTATCTTAAAGATTACTGGAGAGTGGGAAGTGAGTTTCTTTTAAGCTGAGGGATTCAATTCTTCATGGTGCTGAGTATATATTCTGAATTTGTTTCCACTCTTACCCAGGGTCTTGAGCCATGGAGGTTGTTCTCATGGCTGGATGTAAGCTCCTGGAAACGCAGGGATATAGGAAATGCACACTTTTTTCAAACTTGTGTCTTCAGCCCTGTTTAATAAATGATGTGTTCATGATCTTTTAACATCAGTAACAATTTGTTAGTCATATTACACTGTAGAAGAGAGAGACTGGGAAGCTATCTGAACCATTTTAAAACTTAAATTAGCCACCATAAAGTGCAGAATAAAATTATAAAGACTTTCTTGTAATACAAAATTCATAGAGACAAAACTCTAATTTCCTGATGGATATATGATATTAATGTAACGGATACCTCAGTGTAGTTAAATTGCATTAAATGGTTATTAATGCTTGAATAAACTTCAAGGAAGTGGGTACTGGTTGAAATGGGATAATATTTTGTTCTGCTAAATTATACGTTAATTGGTATTTCCTCTCTTGTAAAAGGACCTAAAGGGCTTAATAAAATATGTGGTAGAAACGTGGTTTTTTTTTTTTTCTTCTTGAGATGTTAAGTCTAGAGTTTAACTGGAAACATTTCCAATCGTTCCCAGAAAATTCATCAGCACTCACAGTGACATGGCTTACAGGACTCCCCAAAGTAAATAATTATGGCTTTCAGTTATTCAAGAGTATAGAGGGACAATATGTAAGGGAGGGAAATAAAAGCTATGAGTTAATGGTTCACTGTTTGATTTTCACATTTGAAATTATACCTACATCTAAGCAAAGTAACTGCTTCCAATATAATGTAGTAGATAATGAAGACTACTGGCAAGACACAGGGAGACAAGTAATTCTGAGCTAATAAAGGAGAGGCACTAACAAAGGGCTTCAACACAGATCTCCAGATGATTCAGAGAGGTATCAGCAAATCAGGATAAGATGGTTAAAGAAAGTCTCATTTAATATATCTCATTCTGTAGTCTAAACTTGCCTGAAGTTATTTTTGTTACTTCATTGTATAAATGCTTATTCCTAGTTGTGTCAGAAATGATCAGAATTAGGGACTAAGTATGATGTTCATATATGGAAATGTCAACACTGGATACCCTTTCATTTGGAGAAGGAAAATAAAAATTCCTCCTCTATATGAATATGTATAATCTTCTATTTATGGGTTTATTTGTAATATGACCAAGCCTACCTTCACTTGAACATTCAATAATACTGTGTTTAACAAATTAGACATTTCCACCTTTTCTTCTAAAGGAACTCTCGTTGATTAATGATGAATGCCTGCAGATAATTAACTATGTCACCGAAAGGAAGTAAAATTATTTTCTTGACAACACAGAAGTTAGTGAGGATGCTTTGACCTCTTACTGTAGAAAAGCCATTAATGTTTTGATTGCAATGTTGTTGCATTTTCCAAGGTGGATATGCAAGGTTATGGTTTCTCTGCTCCTCCTCCGGGCTCCCCTCACCAAGTTACAAACAGTCCCTGTCTTACAGGTTTCTCATAAAATTCTTATTTTTTAGGTGATACTGTGTGGGGAAAAACAAAACCACAGCCACTAAATATGCTCAACTGAGATACTCTTCTCATGTAACTTAAAGCAAATCACAGAGAAAGAATGAGGTTAGCCAAAGTTTTTGAGCTCTGTTATTTGTCTTAGAAGAAAAACATGATAGTGAAATCAGATACTTTTGATGCTGTATAAATGCTTTCATATTTACAAAGAATGGGCAAGTTCCCATTTCCTGATTGCTGAAGGAATCATATAGGAGACAGCATTTTTGTTTCCAATTAAATGTGAAGCCTTTCATAGATTTAATGCAGGGCTTGGCTGCAACTGTTTTCTCACTGTGCCTGGTCTTTTCTCAGCTTCCCTTCTCTTCCTGCTTATTTTTTTCTGAGACACTCACATCTTCAGAAAACCCTTTATCCATCCATGCTTTGGATGCATCCTTGACCTAGGTACTGATCTGGGTCTGGGCTTGGAGTGTAGGCTGATGCAGTTTCAGCTACCTGGGTACATCTTACAACTATCTTATCTGAAGGCTGGTAATTGGAAAAAAGCTTTTTTCAAGGAGTCTATCCATTTGCAAAATCATGCGTGTAATGATGGAAACCATGTATTTAAGCATAGTGGTTTTTGAGTAAAAACTATTTTATAAAAGCCAAGTGCTGCAGAGCCTTCATTGTAAAATCTGTGTTGGCTTGTCAGAGGGAACTTGAATAAGTTATGGCTCAATGTAACATTTCAGTAGTGTAGTATGTTTGATGATGGAAGAATAAAGCCACTGACTGAAGAAACTTCCCTGAGAAAAACAGTATTATTGTGATTTTTACTTTAAATTTATCTAAGGAATCTGCAGATGATGCCAAAAGAAGACATGGCATTAAACAATATAGTTTAGTGGTGTGTTTGTCAGCGTTAGGTTTACATCTTAAGGATCTTTTCCAATGTTATGATTCTAGGACATCCCTCAGTTCTCAGTTGGTCCACGGTGGACAGCTCACATGGGTGCTGTAGTTCATCTGAGNTTTGCTTGGGAAAAAATAAAGTCAAGGAAAAGTCATTTGATCCTTAAAATTCTTTTTTTTCTTCTTCTGAGAAAGAATAAAGGAGAACTTAAATAGGATGATACCCACAGCTGAAATTATAAGTAATTTGTGAAGTTCATCTCTGTGTTGCCTTCTGAGATTTAACCTGTGTGCTATTCAGCAGTTAACATGCTTCACCCTAAGGCAGCTGATGAACTCTCACTTGTGAGGCGTGTGGCAAGGCTTGTTCTTCTGAGCAGAGGTTCACAGTTTGGTCCCAAAGGAAACAAATACCTTCATTAGCATCTGGGGTCCTCATTGTGGCACCCGCTGGAAAGGTGTGCTTGTCAAGGGACTGCGCTCAACGGCTTCCACTCGCATAAGAAAAAAAGAGTAATTCCCTCTGCAACAGGGATTTACATGGAAAAGTCTGACCTGACTTATCTGGGAGGTCAGGCTAGATAATCCAAAGGCTCCCAAAGGGTATTAAAATCTAGAAATTCTTAATACAGAACTGCCATGCATCTCTCACGGTAATACGAGATGGTGGAGGTTATATCTGTGCTTGTGTGGGGTATTGCTGAGTGTTTTTAGAAACAAACTGCTGTTTTGGGGAGTTATTACTATGTTCTCTGGAGCAGAGGGAGCTTAGGACTAAGAATTGCTCTGCCAGGGAGGAGTGATGTATGGGATGATCTCTCTGAGCTCCCAGCTTCTTCCTTCCCAGCTCCAATACCCTGCA